>VRLP01002175.1:0-97408 GCA_009660295.1 Lophius piscatorius | reverse complement strand
TGATTGCATCTGCTGCTGTGGACCTGCTCGATGTCCACTGATCACAAGATGCTCATGATGATGATTATTGTTGTTTTCATTATTATTATTATTGTATAGTATTCCCCCATAAGCTATCGCTATATGTTACATTAATATTAATGTTATTATCAACCTGGGATCCCGGCTGCTGCCGCGGCCCGACCATGGAGCGGTTGGAGAAAGTGGATTATAGCTGATATCTTTGCTGCTTTCCCCCTGTCTGTATCTCTCCTCACCTGTGTCTCTCTCTTTCTCTCTCTCACTCTCTTTTTTTTCAAACCCGACCGGTCATGGCAGTAGGCCGTCCACCCTGAGTCTTGGATCTGCTCGAGGTTTCTGCCCGTTAAAGGGCAGTTTTTTCTCGCCATTGTCGCCAAGTGCTTACTCAAGGAGGAATTTGTTCGGCCCTGTAGATAATTATATAAAGAGTCTGGTCTAGACCTGCTCTTTCTGAAAAGCACCTTGAGACAACTGTTGTTGTGAATTGGCTCTATATAAATAAAGATTGATTGATTGATGTCTTGTTTTTCCTTCTTCACTTGCCACTTAAATACTACATAGAGAAGTGTTTCACATATCTGCTGTATCATTTTGCTTTTTCTGTCCTTTATGATCCCAGCCCCTCTACAGAAGAGCCACTCTCATTTTCTTTCTGTACTACCCATTTCCAATTGTACAATCCATACATCTTGGGTGTTACTTCCCACTTCAACCCCTCACCATGGCAACAGTTAAAGTGGGATGTCATGGGTCAATGTATAGTATCCCAGAGAGGCGAAGAAAAACACTTTGTAGTAAAAGAGAGCAGAATGGGTGAAAGGAGGAATGAATGAGTGATAATCAAACACAGCAAAGGAAATTGTCTAATGAATGTAGCAAGACAAGAGAGAATAAGAGGGAAGTCGGGGATTGTTCTTCTTTTGTGTATGAGCACAAAGCACGGTGAGGGATGACACGCGTCAGTGGAGAGCAGGAGGGGGTGCTCCAATGGTGAGGGTCATTGCATTCAGGACAATACGTTCAACCATAGAGGCCCTAATTAATTCTAATGGAGTATTTACTTACTCGTGGTGCCATACAATAAAGTTCAGGACCCCTACATATGGAGCAGATGAAGGGCCTATTATTTGGAGAGCTTTACGTAGAGACCAGACCCTTGTTACACAGTTACAATTGACACCCAATTAGACACACACACGCTCACACCCACAACTACCCCCCCCGCCCCCCCACACACACACACACACGCACGTACACACCGGAAACCAGTGTTCTTGTAGATTTCCTTGCAAATAATAGAAAGGATTGATGGTTAATTCAATATGAATAGAATCTGAAAGACACTCATGGAAGCCAAATTAAAAAAAAAACACCAGCTCAAATCCAACAGCAATGTAAGACATTTACTGGCTCTGTGGAGGTGTCAAATCACAATAGGAGAGGGGAAACAGAGAGTAAGTAGCAGTATATCAGCGAGGGAGCCAGTTGGAAATAAAATCAAATGGCCTCGGCCTTCTGGAACAAGATCTCATCATTTTGCGATGTAAAATTCATGGACTGAGCAGTTATTCAAGCTGATTTTCACTCTGGATAGACGTTGAAGACGAATGCAACACAAGGCACAGATTAAGAGTCTAACACTAACCAGAGGTTAATACATCAGCACAGTCTTTTATGCAGGGTCCCTCAAAATTTAATGTGAGGCTTTATAAGACAACTCTAATAAAATGCAGAGTTAAATTTAATACAGGTTTCATAATCATACCACCCTGATGATATGATTCAATTAATAAAACCTCAACCTGGATATGTGGTAGAAAACAGGTGATTTGCCAATTATTGTTTAATATTGTTGTAACAAAGGTCATTCATTTACTGTTGAAATTTACATTTGTCTAATGAGATTTTACCAGAGGCGGGAAGAAAACAGTAAAAAAGTATTGATTCAACTTCTGTACTCTTGGAAAAGTGAGAAAGCCCATGCTCTGAAATGTATTCAAAAGTTAAAAAAATTAAAAGTAGCAAACCTGAACTGAATTTCATGTCATACTTATATTATATTAATTCAAGGGATTAGGAGCTTTATTTCAAGTCCTATTGTGCCATTCACAGGCCGCGGGAGTGACCATCACGTAGAACACAAGTACAGAAATGTGGATAGAATATGATGTCATCAGTGCTTAAGTTAAGTCTTTTGCACATGTTCTTATCTATTCTGTGTTCTTCATGTGTTTTATGCCTGTTGTCTTATTTTGTCTGTCTGTTTGGGATATTCATGTGTGTGCATATGTTATGGGATTTAGCACCTTGAGATTTGATCCAAATGTAAAGTGCATTATAAATTAAATGTGTTATTATTATTATTATTATATGCACCTACTGGATACAGAAAGGGATCACCTTTGCTCCCTTCCATTTAGGTTGAAATCAGTTTTGATGTTGTTAAAGCATGCAATGGTGATGCAACATAGGACAATCTTTAATTAAAGGGGAGTAGTGAAACTAAGTTTAGTGATTAAGTATTTGAATTTCATTATTTCCCCCCTCTGGATGTCATATACTGAAATCGTCAGAAGTGAGTGTTTGCCCATTTCCCAATAGTTTTGGGATGGGCAAAAAAATGCATTTTAACAGGTGGAAACTTCAAGCAGATCCCAACTCAACTCACATTAGAACATTAATTTATTAGTGAGGCTGCGCTGTGTTGTAAATTAACATCAAATATAACCTAAACATCAACATCATCCAACATAACCATGAATGCAGAAACTCCTCATCACGCGCTTCATCCTGAAAACCCAGATGCACCAATGATCAAACTTTCACAGTGGTCCTCCTCCTCTTTAATCACCTCATTTAATGTTGCATAAGATGTGAAATTGGTGGTTCTGATGCATTTGTTTTGTTTGTGGGATTCATGAATATAATTGGCAGCTTCAAAGTTTTCCAGCACTTTTTAATTTGTTCACAGCTTCGGTCCATTACGGCTTCTGCTGTTTTTTCTTGAACGTGTTTGTAGAGTTAATTATTTCTTACTCACCCACTTCATTTTTTGAGAGTTTGTATCAAAAACAAACTCTCTGCTGTGGTTTGGATTATTAAATGCCAGCATCGCATGTGAGCAGCGCCTCCGGGCACGTGCTCACCAGGGATTATTACTTTCCCTCGTTTAATGCAGCGGTTGTCTTTCCGAATATTATTCCGAAAGGACTCATAAAAAGGGGGGGAGGAAATCTCAATCGGAAAGTTGTGTTTACATGCAGCATTTTCTCTCTGATTAGGCATTTCTTCCGGTTTTATTTCCTAATGTCTGCCTGAATCAGTTGGAAAGCGAGAGGAGAGAGAGGTGTAGATAGTCTTGGCAGTGTGTTGTTTTGAATAGCAAGTTGGGTGCCAGCGTCTGGTTTGACAGTGCTGGCAGAGCAGCACTTTCTCAAAGCAGATTAAACTCATTTATATCCCCTGTTGCATTGCAGTTGATGGCAACCTGTCGATTTGAAAACATTTTGGTTGATTTTCTCCTGCTTTGATTTAGCTGCTGACTGCGACTAACTGCTTCTAAGTATTCTGGTAACAAGCCGCACGGCTGATACCACACTGTTGTGTTTTTGCTTAAACAGACGTCCTTTTTTTTGTTACTATCTCCACTGCTGTCTAGAGGCGGAAAATGTCAGAGCGCCTATTATGCTTCAACTGCGTTTATACAGGACAGAGGAGCTGAATAACAATGCACCAGGCCTACCTTGTAAAGGCAGTGTAAAATGGGAAATATACCCACAAATGGCTGTAAAATAAATAAATGAATTTAGGACAAGGTAGACCAGGATAGAGTGGAGACCTGACTTTGCTGTGGTCAAGCGATGTGTGCTTCGGAAGGACATGAGTTGTGTCTTATTTAAGTTTATTATCTATGTATATATATATATGTGATGATGATGTACGGTTTTTAAAAATTGTATTTTTATGCAGCATGTTTTGATGATGAAACAGAAGGCAGATTTACGCGCCGTGGACAATAAACTTTTCGTACTTGTAAACATGTACAAGTTGTTATAATGAAAAAAAATTAAAAAGAAAAAGAAAAAAGTCCCCAACCCATTCATTGGCCTGCTTTCCATTTGATTTTGGGAATTTCTGCGCTACAACTGGGAACTGCGTTTCGTCCTTCCTCATGAGCCACTGCACACATAAAAACACAGACATCAAAACAGGAACACTGGCAGATCCACAGCATCCCATTGCAGAGGGAGCAGAGATCATACTGACAATGCTTACCAGCAGCTGCTTTAAATCAGCAATGGGACAGCTACTGCAGCTCTTTTTCCAGCGAAAGCAAGCAAGAAGAAAAAATGTCTGTTAGTCAAACTTATAACTTATCAAGCAGATTGCTGTCTCCTTAAGCTGCTTAGGAAATCTTTTCCTATGCTACTCGATTGCTCAGCCGGAAAACAATGTGACTGGATAATTATTTTTGTTATCTAAAGAGGCAGATCTAACCTCATTCATAACACAGAGAAATTTCACTTTTATTCCACATAACCAGTCTGATAGTCATTAATATTTTATGATATTAAAATGATGAATATGCCATCTTGTGACAACTATGACGGACTCTGACTTCAGATGGGCGTCCTCAGAGGGTAGAAGGGGCAGTGTGCATAAATGCCAGCTAGATTTTCCAACAGAATTTAAAACTACTGTGGTTCATTTTGGGATATGGAACATTAGGATTGGGGACCTGTTTCTTACAATTTTTGTACATTTTCTGTGTGAAAAGTAAGACGGGGCATTATAGACTTCTAAAATTCTTCATACACATAATTTAGTGCATACTATACACTGAACAGCCACACCATTATAACCACTGACAGCTGAGGCCAGAATAACATTGTTACAATGGCACCTCTCAGTGGGCCGGATATATTCGGCAGGAAGTAAACATTTTGTCCTTGAAGTTCATATGTTGGAACCAGGAAAAATAGGTGAGCAAAACGATCTGAATGACTTTGATAATGGCCAAGACGTTCCCGTTCAGCAGTAACAAAGTGGATGTGTTGTCCAGTCCCATGGAGGAAGTACTGTGGCACAGATTGCTGTTAAAGTTAATGTAATTTCTGAGAGGAATGTGTCCGAAAACACAATGCACAAGACAGACATACATAATATTGGTAAGGTATATATAGGTTTAAATATATTTTTATATATTCATATATTAATTTTTCCTTTACTTTTTACAGAACAATCCATGTGTGAAATAGGACAGCAATATACAAAAATATCTAATAAAAAGTTGCTCAACCCATCCTACTTCCCATTTGCTGGTCAACGAAGCACATGTACAAACTTTTATTTAATTTAGCTTCCTTCTTAGAGAATCCAAATGTTTCGGAAACTTAAGATCTCAGACTTAACGATGCAGTGTACATGTCAGTCCATGTCAGCACTGCCCAATTTTGTTTTAGCAAACAATGCATCCCTGACATTACTCTCGTAATAGTCCAAAGGTGGACACTAAGGCCAAGGTGAGGCTCTTGTTGATTGAGGAGACTACCAATCTGCAACTGTATAGTTGCGCTAACGATCTGATCATAGCACATTTGAACCAATCCAACGGCCCCCCACTGATGGACTCACATCATTAATGTTAAATTTAATTTGGCAGTCATGGCTATTAAGTTTAATCAAAATAACAACACAATAAACAAGTACTTTATATATAAAAAATGGAAATACAAAAGAATGCCCTTTCTGTCCAGGAAAAAAAAAAAAACTAAATGCCTGACTTTGCTTTCTTTATCAAATCCATTTCATAATTGAATAAGATCTTCCCTGTCATATGCTCAACCACTGTACCATTTCATGACGGACAGGAGAAACGTTGCAAAAACATATAACAGACTGTCAGATTTGACAGTCAGGAGAGCTTCCTCCTCTGTATATAAACGCCCATTCATTCTCTACGTTTGTGCATCTTTTCAGAGCACTTACAGTTTGGGGAGAGTGAAGGCATAATTCAAGCAAGACTCATCAAATGTCTGGGGACATAATGCAGGAGAAACAGTTAAGCTAAAAAATAATCTGCATATGTATGTCACAATTTATTTAATGGCATCACAGACCACCGCCATGTAAACAATCTGCTCTGCCGCAACTACTTTATTTTTGTCAAAGCTTTTGACTCTTTACTGCCGACTTGTGGTTGTACTAATGTACTGTAAAGGACACAATGAAATGTGTGAATGCTGATGGATATAACATTTAATATTGACATATAATATAATATAAATACATAGATGGAGTATAAATGAGCCTTAAGAATCCCCTTTTTCACAGTTCAAAACAAAATCGCACATACAAAACGACAACAGTTTTTGCAATCTCTCATATAAACCTACATGGTTGGGACAAAATCTATGGAAAACTCAGCATATTAACATATTAAGCAAATATCAGTAAATGATCTCAGAAACACACACACACACACGCACACACACACACACACACACACACACACACCTCCATTTGACAGCACAACACTCTTGTTCCCCCGTCTCACCCATCACATCAGATTATGTTGGCAGATCATAATATGGCATGTGCCAGAGTGTCTTCCCTCCAATTAAAATTCTGTAACAGCAGGCACCCCTTCAGCGGTGAGATGACACCTTGCAGGCACTCACCAATGATGTGCTATGAACACACACACATACATACACAGGCCTTATTGGGGCTGTAAATAGATCTGCAGCACTACTGCTATGAAGTTAGGATGCAACAGCTATGACGATTAGGTTTGCCGAAACTGGGAAACTTTTCAGGGTAGCTGGGTAAGGGAGAGGAGAACCTAAAAAACGAATTCCTCCCTTAATGTCCTGCTCAATTGTTTGGTTGAGCACATTTTGAGTCACTATTTCTTCTTGAAAAATGTGACTGAAAATGTTTATAATATGACCCTGTAGCAGCTTGTAAATGCTAAAGAGTAAGGGGCTACGGATGGAGCTGTGAGGGATACCACAGTGCTAGGGAGGCACTAAGCATGTTTATAGAGAAATTCTTAATTCGATAGGTAGGATTTTCTGGCATATAAAAGCATGTGAGGACTTACTAAACAGAACTATGTAACTCGATACAGCCAGAAAAGTCTATTGAGGGTAACATTTTTCAGAAAACCTGGTTTTTACCAAAAGAATGTGCTAATTTTTTTTTGCTGTTTTAAAACATACGTGAAAAAACAATTTTCGATGGATAATATTGAATGAATGAATGTTAAAATTAGAGTTTCTAAGGTATTAAATGTCCCAAAGAAATAAACAAATTTTTTTTTATAATATTTTTCTTGTATTGTGTATTAAAGGGTTTAAAACTCTGAGTTGGTGACCACAATATATTTGCTATGATATACAGTCTTACTTCAGTATTAACAAAAGTTTTACTTGTAAGTGCGTGTATGTTTTCCACATAAGGCCTTCCTTTTTATGTTGTCCGCCACTTTAGCACAAGAGACTCTGATAATCAAGCAGGGTGTGAAGCAAGGCGTTCATTTAGCACCACATCCAGCCTCTCCTCCTGACACAGCCATCCCAGATCGAAGTGAGCATCTGGCCCACGTATGGTGTTCAGGTACTCAGATTGCCTAGCAGCTGTAAACTGTTGTCAGGCGTTCTTTAGACAACAAGAAGCAAAAAAACAATTACAATGCAAAGTCACTATAACTGGCGGGTATCACTGTCTTTCAGCTCTTTCAAAGAAAAATGGAGTAAAAACTTTAACATTGTGTTGTCATAAAATGATATTACCAATGTAAAATGTATTAAAAGTAGGCATATGCTGTCATCCACGAGAGCAAGGATATATTGCCGAGAAGTCCCTATTCAAATCTGTTGTACAAGCAATACCCTTGATAAAACTCTAAAATTTAAATTTCAATCGTGTCCAGTCATTTTTGTAAAAAAACAGGGCTCTCTGTTACCACTGTGGATTCTCTTTGGTAGGCAGGGCACAGGTAATCCTGGCTTGTAACTTTTTTATTTTAAAACAATACAGATGTGCATGGAGCCCCCCCCTCCCCACTGTGGCTCCATGCACATCTGAACTAATTTGGACCAACCGAAGTTATGTCCAAAAAACAGTGTTGTTCATAAAAATCTCCCCCTAGGGAGTAAAATATGAACTATTAGGGTAATATATGAAATACACACGATAGAAGTCCTCGAGTTGCTTAATATTCACCAAATTTTGACTGAAATGGACCGACGTTTGTTTCTCTTTGGCGATAAAGCTCCCCCTAGATTGGAAATATACCGACTGGCCTTACAAAGAATCACTCCGGTTCTTCCTCGCACTGAGGTCTATATGGGTGTAACATTTGAAAATGATCTATGGAATGGTTTAAGTTATTGTGTTAATAGGAAGTATCGGTGGCGGCAGCGCGAATGACGATTTCATAATATCCGACTTTTCGGGGATATAAAAAATGGCTATACCCTGGACAGTGACGTCCAGGGTATACGCCACGTCGCAGTGAGTATCAGCTGGGCTAGGCTTCAGGCATCCCACAACCCGATACAGGATACAGGGTTACAGAAGATGAATAGAATGATAGGCAGGATAAACAGTTATAAAAAATGTTTCTCTAGCCATGAAACACACTTTTTTTATGGTCTAAGTAAACCATTCATCAAATGTTTCTGTGTGTATGTAAAGGAATCACCTTCATCTACTACATTATACATTCAGATCATGGTCAATGACGACGGTTATACTGAGTGACAATTTGGACACATCCGACATTGTATTTGTTGCCAAGAGCTTAGATTGCTTTGGACGTTCATTTAGCGAAAATTCTTTTTCCCACTACAGACGTGCGCCGCTAAATATTCATCAGACGTCCGTGTGCCAACCTCAATGAGCTGAGTGTCTAACGAACAAACAGACTCAAATAAGTTTATCTGCTGAGTGCATGGAAACCCAGTGGTATGAATAATGAAACCCTGCTGCTCAATAATAAATGCCTGCATGTGTTCCCTCTGCAGATGCGCTTGTTTAGCCGTGAGGGAAATTTTTGTTCTACCGACTCCTATGCTGCTCATTCAGAGGTGACGGTAAAGCAGACAAACTCACCGCCGCAGCCATCTCTGTCAATTATACACAGCTATATGGGGAAAGAAAAAAATCCACAAGAAAAAAGCACAAAGTGAGCCCTCACATTGCAAGGGCAGAGGAGTGACCTCAAACCAACCAAACAAACTTGCGTGGTGGACAAAATACTTAAAACAGTGCACTAATACCACTGGAGACTTCGTTCTGCTGTTAACTACCGAATTTCTTCTTATTCTTCTTCATATACTTGCAGAGAGTAAGGCCTACTCTCTTTGGAAAGATTTTAGAAAACTACTTAACCACAAAAAAATGATTGTCAACATGACGTTCTTTATACAAAAAAAGTTAATAAATTAAAAAAAATCCAGCTAGTAGATACTACGATTTGTCAATAAACATAATCTTATGTTTTGGTACAACAGACTGAAAATAAGGTTTTCCCAACAGTGAAAATCCTATTTTTAAACCAAATCTCCCACATTTGGATGCAAGAACCATAATACTGTCATCTTTTTTAGCATCAAGGCTGTATAACAAAATAAAAGCACAATGGTTATACCATGCATACCACCGTGTTTGAAAAATGAACGCTGGGAGAGCTGGAAAGATCACAACAATCCATTTCATAGACATTTAATGAACTGAGCAGAACTTGGCAGAAAAATAATGGTGGGAAAGAAAGACAAGAGGAGCAAGATGAAGAATTTGTGGGATAAAATGGACTGATCCAACAGTGCCAAGGGCAGCTGTACAAACCTCACAGGCTGTCTCTTGACGTAATGTATAATGTCACAGTCTGTGTCAGTGTATGAGTGACTATTCTGGGAATAAATTGCTGGCAGACCAGGATGGTGATGGTTAGTGAAGATGCCCTTGCTGTGAGAAGGCCTGAGGCAGCGCCTGTGGCTATAGAACATCAGGAAAGACCAATCGGATGAGACTAAGTTATGGTTTGATCGAGTTTTAAATGATTCATTCAGCTTAATATAATTTTTTTCATACAGACAAAACATGTCAAGTGAAGTTTAACAAGGCCTTAAAGTAAATTCTGTCAGGATGACTATCTCGTCACACATTTGGGCCACAGTCATCCCTCATACCACTCCGTCATTCATACCTTCATAAGCCCTAAGTATAAATTACCCACTTCTCAGCCAGAGCTGTCAATTGGTATCAGCTTTTCTAATCAGCTAGTAACATCTATCCAAGATTATGGTGACACACCTTCATCATTAGCCTATAATTTCTTAAACATGACTCTCATCATCAAACTAGTTCTTCTTTCATGCTGCCGGTATGCTTGGCCTCCACATCACCTTCTCTTCCCAGTCCTTCCAGATCCTTTTAATGACAAAAGGTTTCTTATTAGGGATAAGATTTAGCAAACTACAGGCCGATATTCAACCTTCTCATTCTCTCTATAAATCATAGAGAAAGTGGTAACCGAACAATTGTGTGATTTTCTACGTAACAATAGTTTATTCGAGCATTTCCAGTTGGGTTTTAGAGTGTTCAGCTATCAGGCTCCCTCTCCAGTGGAACCATCTCCCAATCTTGATTTGGGGGGCAGAAACCCTCTCCGTATTTAAAAGTAGGCTTAAAACCTTCCTTTATGATAAAGTTTATAATTCAGGCTGGCCCAAGCTAGCTCTTAGCTATGCTGCTGTCTGGATGCTGGAGGGAGAGGATGCTGGCGTTGGCTGTTCGCCGCTTCTCCATCAGAGTTTTACATCCTGCAATATTATAAACCGACAAGTATACCTTTATTGTTGCTCACCGGCAAACCTTTTGGATTTCTATCCGTATTTGTTATTCTGTATTTGTATTTGTATGGGTTTTACCGAGTCTGGTGACGGTCTGCCTACCTGTTGCTGCAATTGACCATCACCCAGAGACTGCCCTATCTGTTTGTTTCATCGTTGATGTCAGTCTTGTTCATCGCTGCCACCTTGACATATTCACCAAAAGCCACGGTTGTTCACTTTCTGTGTTTGATTGCTTTTTCCTTGGCATCGTGTCCATGAAAATAATGGCTAATAATGTCATCTGTGCATCTCGTCAATAGCTAACGGCTAATAACAGGCTAGTCTCCACGACTGGCCTGATGATAAATTATTCCGTCACCCAACTGATGAAATTCAACAACTACAACACTCCGTTGTGCATATCAGTTATTAAACAACTTGGACTCCTCCACCGACCCCTTTACGTTCACAGAAGTTGCCGATCTAAGTTTGTTTACTCCCGCTCCGGTCACTGCATTCCGTCCTTTTGGTCTGACGTGCACATCGACGCGTCTCAGACGCATCATCAGAACGCTGTTGCTGTTCCCACTAGTGGCACTGGAGTTTCCTCAATAAAGCTACTCAACTAGTGGATTTCAATCTACTTCGGCCAATACAGAGACTCACTGCTCCATCTAGTATTAAAATTTAACTCTTTAATACGCAATCTCTCAGAAACAGATCATGCCTCATACGTGACCACATTCTGGACAAGTGTTTGGACGTGATATGCCTTACAGAAACCTGGCAACCACCCAATATTTTTTCTGTCCTGAATGAGACCTGTCCCCTTGCGACTGTTACCTCCAGAAAGCCCGCAGCATGGGTCGTGGTGGTGGACTGTCTGTCATCTAAACTTCTAATCTACCGACCCCCCAAACCAAACCCAGCCTTCATCTTTGAGATGTACAACCTTTTTTTGAGCTTTTGCACAACCTCTGCCAATATTACAGTACTTGGAGATATGAACATTCATGTCAACTCCCCTGCATGTCGTTTTGCATCCGACCACAAGGCTGTTTCCATGGAATTGTCACTTGTGTCCCCCCTCACCAGGCCCAAAAGTGAAATCTACTTCAGGAATTTGAAAAACATCAACCCGGAAACCATGACAGTCGACCTCCAGCATCTTCTTTCTGCAAACTTTGTATCAGCCAATGACTCAGTGGATTTCTACAATAACTCCCTGAGTAGCATCCTGGATCGTCACACCCCTGTAAAAACTAGAACGGAAGAATTGACTCAATCCGTTCTGTCCTTTCTTGGTCCCTCCACTCCACCGAGCCAGTCTGCTTACTCACAGTTTGAGATCTCCCGGCCTCTAAAGTGCTTCCCAGAAATCTCACAGCTGGAGGTTGAGGATATCATCAGGACGATAAAACCCTCCACCTCTCTCCTCGACCCTTTTCCTACAGCCCTAGTGAAAACTTACATATCTTCCATGAGTCTCCTGATCACTGCTGTTATAAACCAGTCTCCCCAGGCTGGTTGTGTTCCATTTGACCTAAAAGCCACCATAATCAGACCACTCCTCAAAAAACCCACTCTCGATCAAGACATTTTTGCAAATTATAGGCCCATTTCCAAACTCCCATCCTCCCCAAAGTACTGGAAAAAGTAGTTGCTGCCCACCTTGCAGGACCACCTCAAATACAACAACCTCTTTGAAACCTTTCAGTCTGGTTCCCACAGCACAGAAACAGCTCTGCTTAGAGTCACAAATGACCTACGGATGGCAGCAGATACTGGTTCACCTTCCCTCCTGATTCTCCTTCATTTGTCTGCTGGCTTCGACACAGTTGACCATGGAATACTCCTACACCGCCTACATACCATTGGACTCACTGCCACCGCCCTAAAGTGGTTTCAGTCCTACTTCATCAACAGAACAGAATACATTTCCCTTGGAAGTGCAAGGTCCCGGACACACACCATGACTTGTGGGGTCCCCCATGGATAAGTCCTCGGCCCCATTCACTTCATACTATACATGCTCCTCCTTGGCCACGTCAAGGGTCGATATGGACTCTCATTCCATTGTTACGCTGAAGACACGCAAATCTACATAAAAACTGACACATGTTCCACGTCAGCTTCTCCATCCTCATCGTCATCTCCCCTGTTAACCCTCCGTGCTTGTCTGGAGGAGATAAAGGTGTGGATGAAAACCAACTTTCTCCAGTTGAACAGCTCCAAAACCGAAGCAATTTTAATTGGCAACGCGCATCAGACCAAGTCTTCCTCCATAATCAGCATTACTTTCTCTAGTCACGACATTCCCCTCTCTTCATCAGTCACCAACCTTGACGTAAGATTCAACCCTCAACTCACTTTTGAATCCCACTTCAAACACATCTGCAAGATCTCCTTTCATCCTCTCTGGCTATTATTGTATAAATCCCCTTTTCCTGCCTTATCAGCTCTAGAGTGCCATTTGTGTTCTGACACCTTTCTATCGGAACCAGCATCACCTCTTTCCACAATTTGGTCTACACTTACTACTACTACTACAGTAACTCTTCCGTTGCAAGGCAAGCCTACACTCCCCACACTGCTGATTACCATGTGCTCGGTTCAATGGTTATCCTTCCTTAGACCACTTTGGCCGATGCTAACCACTGCAGACCAGGAACAACAAACATGAACTGCAGTTCTCAAGATACACTGACCCATTGTTCCAGCCATCACAATTTGGCTTTGCCAAAGATATTTACATTGGTTAATTTTCCTTCTTCCAAATCACAAATTTTGAGGACAAAATGTTAATTTGCTCCCTCATGTATACCCTCCACTGACATTGGTGCTACAGGCTAATATAATTGGCCAAGAATAGAATAGGCAGAACCCCATAACGTAATAAAAGAACACCATTCAGACCTCAAATGTCAAAGTTTGGCAGTATTGTGCCTTCAAGCAACCTCTTTCGGCTCTCTCTCTTTTTAGGGGTCGGATCGTCTCGTTCCGTATATTGATTTGGCAAAGGTTTTAACGTCGGATGCCCTTCCTGACACAACCCTCCCATTTATCTGGGCTTGGGACCAGCACCAGATGTGGCTGGTTAGACTGGGAGCACTAACGTCCCTACCAAAGGGTTCTCCCTGACTTTCGGCCCTGCCCTCTTTTGACTGGGAACATAAACCTGCCCATGCTTTTGGTGAACTCACTCATGTCATGAGAATGACGTCTGAATGACCTCAAACATATTTAGAAATTCTGTACAATTTGTTTCATCAACTGCTGTATACACTAATACCAAAATATCTGTAATGAGCTAATACCTGCTAATATACACCATAAACAGTTGAAACAAAAAAAAAATTAAAATATTGTAATAATTTTGGCTCTATTTACAAATCTACCGACCGATGATTTTCAACAGATTGAGAATAATAGGTAATGTCTAGTAGTGACTGGTGAGCAGGCAGTGGTTGGTCATTGTCCTGAAGGGCTGTTTTTCTTCCACAGAAAAAGCATGCTCTTAAGGTTCCAAAAAGGTCAGCCGCAGGCATCTTATGACTTGTGCCTTACGACATCACAGCACCCTCACACCAAACCCCCGCCCACATATTTGCTATGCCTAAAAATGCTTCAGCCGGGATAATTGTGAGTGTATTTTCCAATATTTTCTACGTATACATTCAAGAGAAGTCCGGCTAGGAGGAAATGAAAGTTGATCAGGCAATAGAAGACAAAATGTGGTGTAACGGTCTAGTATTAGCAGCACTATAGAAGATTGAATCAATCAAGACTAACACCATCCACTTATTGTGCCATTATATTGATTGATACAATTATAAAGACACTGACTCACAGTACCTGCCTGGCATCTTTTCCAAGGACTGAGATGGGATTCTTAAAACTGAAATGGAATTAAGTGTTGTCTGCATTATTCCATTTGTTATTTCAATTTTTAGGGTACCGTATATATGATACATCCTGATTCAATGGGTCCCCACAGATTTACTCATTGCATCAAGTACAAACCAGTGCAGTTCTGGTGAAGGCGATATGGAACACAATCGTAGAGAGAGAGGATGCAGAGTAAAAAACATCCCTCTCTCTTTTCGTGCTATGTTTTGGGCATCACCAGGCATTAGGTCTCTGTTGTCTCAAAGGGACATATCTAGAAAGGGAAGCAAATCCCATTTTTCCTTTAGGTACAAAGCATCATGCTATTCTCCCCCTGGTTTTCTCTATTTTGTCCTCTTATCAGTGGACATATTTCAAGCCACCAGTCTTCTCCTCAATGAGGCCAGTGTGAGAGAGAGAGCGAGAGAATTAGAGAGGGAGAGAGGGGAAGAGAGAGAGAGAGAGAGAGAGAGAGGGGAAGAGAGAGAGAGAGAGAGAGAGAGGGGAAGAGAGAGAGAGAGAGAGAGAACAAAGGAGACTTTGACTTTGCAGGCAGTGAATACAAACATTACCATGTAACTCCTTAAAGTAAAGCAGAGGATCAGGACTCAGGTTCTTCCTGCTTTTCTATAAAGTCAGCTTGGCACAGACAAATATGAAATGAATCAAAACCCGGGTAGGCCCGTTTCTCTGTGTATATCTAGGTCCAATCACAAAGAGGGGTTGGGAGCAAACCTCACCCAAAATCTCCACCCACTGCTTAAGCAAGTCAAAGAGACCCACCGGTCTTAGGCTGTACACCACAAGATGTTCAAGAGTCTCGGATTGAGAGCAGTATGAGCGGGACTCCCCTGCAAGTGGGTCCAAGTGAGTCTTGCGCCTGGACTTCATGCACAATCCTCCACTGGAGGTCAGCCATCCGTTTTTCAACTGATGGTTTATAGAGAACCCGCCAGCAGCCCTTTGGAGGAATTTGAGGCCAAATATCTCTGTCCACCACGGCTTCCTGACTGACGCGAGTGAGCAGATGTTTGGAGCCTTGATGCAGCCGAGGTACAGCTCCTCCCCAATGCAGGAGCTGGAAAGTCTGAGCCCTGGTGTTTGGCATCGACAGTGGCGGATTTAGCTATGGGCGACATACTCGGTCGCCCAGTGCGGCATCTTGCCCGGGAGTGGCATGGCGCGCGCATCCATTAAAATAAATATGAATGGTGACATTACTAATTGGTTTTCTGTGGCTCAAGCTGGTTGTCATGTCAATCATAAATTCAACATGTGGGTCAATGTAGGTCAAGGCGCTGCATGCTCATCAGGAGCAGTAACCATGAACATTCACGCCATTATTCACACACCAATGGAACAGCCAATTGGGAGCAACTTGGGGTTCAGTATCTTGCTCAAGGGCACTTTGACATGTAGACCGTGGTGGCCGGTGATTGAACCACCGACCTTCAGATAAATGGACAACCACTCTACCAACTGATCCACCGTCGCCCCATCTCCGATTGAATGATCAGAACGTGTATTGTAAAGATAGATAAACCTGATTGGACATGTATTTGAATGGACCTGACGTCCGTTCACTTACATGTTGTACCACGCCGGGTTGGGTGGCAAGGCCCAGTTATGAGTAGAGGTGACCACAACACATCGTTAATATTTGTGCACAGCCAGCAGAATTTGTAATATTTATTGATAATGTATTAGTAATTAATTAAAACAGATTAATAAGCTACATTGCATATAAATGCCTGTTATTTATCAGTTTCTTTGTTTATTTTTCTAAACCAAAGTCTGCTAACATTAACAATTAAAAACAAAAGGGATCCTAATCTGAGCAAATTTTTTTTGCCTTAAAGCTATTACATAGAAGAAGAAGAAATCCTTTAGTGATCACATACAGCCGTACAAAGTACAACATAGTGGAATTATTTCTCTGCATTTGACCCATCCCTGAGGGAGCCGTGCCGGGGAGCTAGGGTATCAGGGCCTTGCCCAAGGACCTTACCGGCTGCCTTCGGATCTTTCGATTGGGAGACGGCCGCTCAACCCACTGAGCTACAGCCGCCCACATAGTCAGATATGTGAGCAAACCACTTCACATAAGTAAATAGTTAAGTATTCATGGATTATGAAACACACATCCTGGGTTTTATCTTCCTATAAATGAAGTCAAAATGATTTATCTGAATTATGTAAGGGGTTGTTGAAAGGATGGTTCGCCCGGGGCGACACAAAAGGTCAAACCGCCCCTTGCCGTCGACTTTGGTTCCCTCCATCCCTGTGTGCACGTGTGTTTTGTGTGAGTGTGAACACCTGAGTCATTATGCCCTTGTCAGACACAGTTAATACTGTATCTGTGTGCAACCAAAAGGTATCTTACTCTTTGTGTAATTAGATCGACACCTACTCAGTGTTGTAGTCCAACTCTCTCTTGTCCCCACACATGAGAGCCCTTTATTTCACACGTACTAATGTAGCTCCAGATGCTGATCAGATTTACACGAATCTGAGTCATTGCCATAATATTAGGGCCAGTAATTGGTTTTATGTTATGGCTGATCAGTATAGATAACTAAAGAGCTTGTCTCCTAACCTGCCTCTTTTTTTTAAACATTATTCATTAGTCAAATACTGTCTCTTTGGCCAAGTAAGATGTTGTCAAACAATTTACAGCAATTTTTGACTTCAATCAATGTCTGAAAAAACATTTGCTTTTATTTATTCTATAACTCTTAAGACAGCAGTCGAAGAGATGAACTGGAAGGGTGGCATCGCTTATGTAATCTAAAACCTCAGCATTCAGCTGTCATTGTGCTCAAAAGTGTTCAAAGGTGCAGTTGGACGTCAAAGCAAACCTGGTAACCACAGCAGCGCCATGATAAACAGAAGATGTGGTGGTTTGCAAAGGTAAATAGAAGGAAGAAACAGCTCAACAGATAAGTTTATAAATGGTAATAACGAGAATGGTAGTGATCATCCTTTTAGAATAAAGTGTCGATGATAACTGAAAAGGTTGGTTTACGTGGAACAATTTCTGAATTGCGATGTCAGTCGCCTATTTACATGAACTTTGATCTTTTATGATCCGGTGTTTACCTGCTTCGTCTAATCAGAAACAGTTTCTTGACACACGCAGATGATCCACACTCCAGTTCATAAGGTGGTGATAATGCTACGATGAGCTTGGCGCAAACCCCCAACAAGCGCCCAGAAGAAGAATACTACAAAGAGGGCATGTGCAGAAATGACTTTTTGTCCATCTGACTGTCCAACTATTCTAAACTTTCAAAATTGCAATGAATATACTACTCCTGATGTAGACCGGCACCGTTTCGAAGTCGCCATATTTAGAAAGCGTTGCGAAGCTGTGCGTGCGCTGAAAAAACTCAGCCATAGCATAAGGTTGCGATGCTGGGCATACTCTAAACTGTGTTTACATGCAGCGACTGGTTTTTGGAAAGGCTCTCCCAAAGGACTTAGACTACCTCCTTGCAAAGGAATGAAATCTCAATCGGAAAGGGCCTTTTCTTTTGGAAAGGGGTGTTTACATGGAACACTTTCTTTTGGATTAAGCGCCTTTTCCGAATCTATTGAGAATTAGGCTGTCCGTGTAAACCCACCTAATGACAATATGCCAACCACTGGAGTCAGTTCAACATAGTTTTTTTTGACAATCTGGGGGAAATGAAACTGCAAAAAACCTCACAAAAATTTTCTCTGTCTATTCTTGATCCTTGCTGCATTTGGAAAATTTAATTTGTAGCTCTGAGGAACGTAGCCTCGTGAGCAGCTGCTCCACTCTGCTTCCCGTAGTCACTGCAATCTTACCTTCATTTGACCTAGATATGAATACAAGTCTGGTTAAGACCAACACAATAATGCTGACTAGAAAACGTACCATTAACATTGGCCTATTTGGAAGCAGGCAGAGGTGACTATGCAGCCCTGGCTTATTAAATGTTAAATATAGGACAGAAAAGAATGAGGCACATGCACGAAACAGATAGTTGAAGAGGGGCATGAGTGAGGCGGAAAAAACTGAGAGAGGGAATAAATGCACATACAGAATAATGGACAGCAAGACAGATGGAAGGAGAAGGGAATCTGCAACAACAGAGGAAGCAGAGGAAACATTCTCAGCGGTGAGGCCAAGCCTGTCTGTCAGCACCCGTATGTCCTCCTGGGGCTTAGCTGCACGAGCCAGGCTCTCATAATGGTAAAAAGACCTTTGACCTTATCCTACACCACATGGATGGACCAAAGTGGACTGTTGCTTTACTGATTAGCAAGAGGAGGATTGCTTCCCTCCAGGCAGCTCATGCCAAGCTTCTATCATTTAACTCCAAACATTGAGATGGCAGCCACATCATCAAGATATATGATAGAAAATAGTGATGAAGTATTTATTTCATGCCATCTGGCTTTATAGATACTAAGTCGTAGTCTGCATTAATTTGCAAAAGGATTGTGTTTGGATCAGAATACATCTTTTACTTTACTCAAAGTTCAGAGACAGTCTAGCCACATCATCACCTGTCTGTATTTTGATTTGCTAAAGACCTGAATAACAATACCTGACAAACATCAGCCTCAATATTCAGAGTACTCATCATGCCATCCTTTCATAGCTCATACTGGTATGTATGAATGTATTTGCTTTGTAAACCTAACATTACTTCTAAATAATTGATCATCAGTAAAAAACAACTTCAATGTTGTTGTTTTTTTTTATTTACACTTGTTACATTAATCGATAATAATAGGTGAATTAAATGGCTAGAAAAACATTAAGCAGATAAATACCGTATGGTAAATCATTTAAAATCTCCTTTTAGTGACCATCCTTATGGGTGGACGAACTACATCTTGTACATACACAGTTATTGCCAGATTTATTTCACACTTTTCTCCAACATTGAGATAATATTTCATACTTTGCCTATAGGGATTGTTTGTGCAGGTACACTAGCCTGTACACGTGTCATTGTGTCAACTGTGGCAGAATATTTGTAAGGAGATTGCAATTCAGTTCACGCTGGGCACTGATGGGAGGGCTGTACAAATAACAAATTAAAGTGAGTAAACTTGATTTAGGCGGCACGGTGGTGAAGTGGTTAGCACTGCTTCCTCACGGCAAGAAGGTACCAGGTTCAAATCCACATCTGCCGGCCTTTCTGTGCGGAGTTTGCATGTTCTCCCTGTGTCTGCATGGGTTCACTCCGGGAACTGCAGCTTCCTCCCACAACAAACATTCCAAAAACATGTGATATAGGTGAATTGGTGACACAAAAATTGCCCGTAGGGGTAAGTGTGACTGGTTGTGTTTCTATATGTGTCTGACCTGCAATGAACTGGCGACTTGTCCAGGGTGTACCCTGCCTCTCGCCCGATCTTAGCTGGGATAGGCTCCAGCCCCCTGTGACCCTGAACAGGATAAGTGGTAGATAATGAATGAATGAATACTTGATTTAGCATTTTACAGGATTTACTAATAATAAAAGGACTTATGCTAGTAAACGAAGACATGAAACAGAGCAGTTATAGTGCTTACGGTCTTCCAGTGTTGTTAATTTGTTAAGCATACATAAAAACACTGAATTCAGGTACAATAACACATGAATTCAGGATTAAGCCATACATTTTCACTTTAGATATTTTAACTGCAGCAAAAATATCAGAGAATCCGGTTCTAAATTCTTAATCTATTGCTACTGGTTTACAATGAAATAAGAAAAGAGTAATGCAGTCACTTGAGAAAAAGAATTGCCCTATTTTCATTGAATCAACGAGATAATTATCTTGTAGAAAAAGCAAGCTTTGTTTTTCTGACATAATGACATATCTGTATTTTCAACTATTTGTCTTTGAGTGACCACATATCCAGCCTGAATGCATTTAAGATGCATTATCCTTTATCCGTGACGCATGCCATAACTGTTCCCTGAGAAATACTTCAATGTCCAACAGATCCAAATGGTGCATTTCGTCTGAGCGACTGCAAGTTGCATGCGCAAATTTGACATACTAATAAGAGAAAAATCTATATTAAATAAAGACGTGACTATACATGAGTATGTCTTTCCTTAAAGGAAAGCCAAGACCAACATAAAACTAGATTCAACTAAAATGCTATTATCTATCAAAAACAATGAACTGTTATTACAATTTAATGAGATAACAATCCCCTTCATTCAATTTTCATTTATTTATTCATTCCAAAGAATAAATTACACTTCCAAATGAAATACCAAATGGGGAACAATCGTAAACACAAATATTAGACATGATATTTTGAAGCGATAAAGTTAGAGAGAAAAACTGTCAATCACCCAGGTGCAACCAGTCAAACAAAATTAAAATATCTCAGTTGTAGATTTACAAATGCTAGTGTCTCAACACAATCAGCTGTAGAATACGAACAAACCTGGTCTTGACCCAGGAGACATATTACCGGTTACAACTACCCAATCAAATTAATATTTTGCTTTATTTTGCATTTTAGAGTGTTTTGACCCAAGCCAACTCTGGGCTGCTCCAATCTAAAGCAGGTAGTGGTGGTTCAAAAAAACAATGCTGTGGCCATTGGTGCGAACGAGAGGATAACGGCTTACAATTACAATTTGATAGCTGCTACACAGTAAGCGGCTCAAACACTATAAATAAAGCATACATGTGATCTCATGCATGTGCACATGATAAATCTGATGCATCACTGCCCCACATCCATGGCATAGAATAAATGTTTATATCCCAAAATTTAAGACTTTATACAGATAGATATATATGCTCAATCTCAGTGCCAACGTATAGCAGTGCACTAGGCTTTAGATAAGACAAGCTATCCCCCAGTCTTACATAATAGAAGTCCTGACACATTCAAGCTGTGGGCATGTGTCTATAAATGAAGGGTAGTTATGTAAGGGACTGTGGAGTCTCAGGCTTTTTCAACAGCTTGATGTCAGAAATTCCCTTTGATTTCATCATATTATAAAGGCTTAATTGTTAGCATAGTTTAGAAAAACCTGCGGGAAGATGAGCAAACAACTACCACATCCATGCCTTTGTATTCCTTATGTCACAACATTATATGGAGTAAAAAGACTGCCATATGAAGGAACCCAACCTCCTTCCACTGATAGATGCTCCTTCCACTAGTCAGTAACCTCCATCTGACCTCTGCTCTGCAGCATGCTTCTGCCAGCTGAATGTTCCAGCATTGATACATAATAAGCACCGACAATACCCGTTGAGTGATCGCTGAGGGTGACTTTGTAAGACTAGTTGTTATTGCTGAGGATCTAAGTGGATGTGGCAAATTCTGCTTATCAGTAACGAGGACAGAAACAAAAACAAGATTTCAAGACTTCCCATCCTCCCATCTGGAATAGAAGAGATCCACAGCCACTGCTGGGCTATTATCCAGCGCAAATCAGACAAGCCTTGTTCTGAAGCCTCATGCAAATCTAAAGCAACCTTGCTGTGAACTGTAAATGAATGGCCAAATATTGGCTCCTAATTGAAGGCAGCAGTTGTCTGTGTGCAAAGGCACCCCTGCTGTTAAACTGTGACCAAACAAACTGCAGCACTAGGAGGTTTCCTTCCCATTTCTTCTCCTCTTTTCTCAGGACTGTGAACAACCACTTATGGCTCATGATGTTACATTAATCCCACTTTAAAGGTTTCAATAACATTTTTAATATAACATTTTAAGACAATTTAAGATAGACAAACATCACAGAGATATCACATCTAAAATAAAAGCCTGGTGGATCCTTTAATTTTCTACTTCATTCTTATTCTAATCCTTCACTGACTTTGCCTCTCCACCTCTGCTTTGTTGCTCCTTCCACTCCAACCCAGTGCAAGGAGAGGAACTGAGGAGAAAAATTAGTGCTTATGAAAATCCTAATGAAAATGCAGCATGTCTGTAATTGAATATGAGTCCAGACACTAGGGATTTGAGCTGTGGATGGGATAAACATGCCTTGTCTCCCATTTTTCCAGCCTCCATAAGTCATCACACATCCCAACGACAACCAGGGCATCAGTCGTTCCAGCTCAATAAGAACATATCAGTCAACAGGAAGTCAACTGAGCAGCAGAAGACAGAAATCAAGGGAGAGGAAAAGAGTGCAGAGGTAATCAAAGAGAGGGAGTGATGTCAACGAAGGAGAAAAATGGTGTATAATGGGATTTCCATCATGGTGGTAGTTTTGCATCATCAAATCTAGTCAAATATATGCGTGCGCTGAAAGGAACTGCAGAAATCTATTTGTTGTCAACTGGGTGTATTTAAAGGTAGCTTATGCACAAGATAGAACAAAACAGTGACCTAAAGGGCCATAACATTACATTGTTGTTACCTTGCTACTTTAAACACTAAGAATACCCTAATCATAGTCAATATACAAAAAAACAAAGAATTACTCGTCAGTTCTTGGGCCAGCAGCCAATAAGGGGAACCCTGTTTCCAATTCACTACAGACCAGAGCAGACCAGTGCTACATTGTGCTGAGGATGGTTTCAGGATACTTAAACCATCCAAACGCACACATGACACCAGGGGAGCGTCCTCAGTTTATCCTATTGTGTGGCTCATTGTGGCTTTCAGCTAAGAGAATAAACTAGGTCAGTCATATGAAACCAATGTGGTCCATTTCCAAAATACCTGGCTATTACTGTCTGACAAGTTGTGAGGATTTTTTTGTGTTCTTTTTTACAGGAAACAGTTTTCACCAAATGAGGAGCACATAAATCTGTGAACAATTTCTTTGAGCCAAAATTACCGGGTTTAAACTTTTTCCACTTCTTGAATTCAATTTTGGTTGTGTCATCATTTCGAGGCCATATGTTAGACATCAGGGTTGTCAGCCTAAACAGATAGATACTTCTTTTTTTTTTAAAGCATACCCTTCCCATTTGCCAAGTTGCAAATTGGGAAATATACTGTAAGCTATAACGATGCTGAACATTATGAAAGCGAGACAAATCTGTTCTAAAAGTTCTAAATAGCCGAGCTATTCCATACACAGCAGCTGTTGTTGACAGCAGAGTTGTTGTATCACTGGTGAGTAAGGACCTGCTGTATAGAAATGGAGGTAAAGGGAAAACTTATAAGCAAGCCATAGAAAGAAGGAGACTGACAGTACCTCTTGGAGGTTTGAAATTTAGATGGACTGAAAGTGATAAAATGATCCAAAAAACGAAAAGGCTGCAGGGGTTCGAGTCAAACTGCTGATTTGGGCTTTTGTGTTTTTGCCCTAAGCAGCTTCAGGGTCAGACGGATACCATGTCAACTCACAGAGAACTCCAACAACACCCTCCCTTCCCCAGGGTGACAGTGTAAGAAGGAAAGAAGCAGAATGACATCTATTGGGTAGGTGAAGAAAATAATGAGGTGAAAAAAGGAATTACAAATGAGAGTGAATAGATAGTCTGCACGTTATCGTTTGATGTACGGGTGGTTTACAACACATAAGATCAAATTATGATACTCTGTGGTCATAACAGTAAAATAAGGGTTTCAGAAACTGTTCCAAGCTGTAAAAAGTACAATCTTATCAAATAAGTTAATATTCCCAACATGTTATTAGCTTTAATATATTTCAGTGTAATTGTGAGAAAATTATGATCTGCCTTTCTTCCAGGGTAATATAAAAAAAGTTAAGTTTGAGAAAAATAAGACAGCATTGTGTTCACGTTAGAAATACGGCGACTCCTGTCCCTGAGGTTTTGTAGAGAAGTAATGGACCATGCAAGAAATAGGAGAGTATTCTGAGTTGAAAAGATGGATAAAATAGGAAGGTGTGAAGGCATCCAGAAGGAGACAGGCACAGTGAACTCCATCAGAGAGAGGAAACAGTCACAACAAGGATGGTGAATATATATATGGACAAAGAAAGAAGGAGAAGGAAGAGGCGGTTGCAGGAAGACACAAGGAGCCAAGTCAGACAGGCTAACTGAGCCCTGTCCTTCTGTCCGACCAGCTCTGACCAGGGACAGAAGCGGCATTATTATAGAGCTGTAGGATTGGTCAAGAGGAAGAACAATAGTTGCTGTGTAGTGGAGACTCTGGAGCATCCAAATAGCTGGGAGATAGGAGGTCTCTCTGTGGCATCTACAGGAACATTTGTCCATATAAAATCTCTCTCTGCCTTGGTGTGGATAACTGGCTCACCGTCTTTCCAACTTCTTATCATGTGAAGCAGCCATCATTTCTTTTACCCACATCTCTTTTAAAGGCTCTTTCATTGTGCCTACTGTTGTTCCGTGTATGACAATAACCCCTCTTCACCTCTGTGGAGGAAAACCGACGAGAGCTACAGAAAGAGATATATTCTCCTTGCTAAATTGAGAATGCCAGGGACTGGCACAGGATCAGAGCAATGGGAACAAATAAGAAAGGTCCATGCCAAAGCTCTTCTATCTCAAGGGCCTCTAAAACTCAGGAAAAAACAAACATGAGAACTGCAAACTGTGCAGGAATGTCACTCCTTGCAGCAAAGAGCTCACACACAGCATCGGATGAAATCATGGCAATATGTTTTATTCTGAAAATACACCTGTATGTATGACCATTTGTCAGGTAAAAAGAGCAATATTATATAGACTCTTGAACCAAGGAGAAGGTCATTGGGATAGAATCTTTAACGTTGCCATTTTTCACCTGTGCTTGATGTTTTCCCTCTAAGACCAGGGAGCAATAAACGTAAAAAAAACTTGCCTCAAACAATAGCACTGATTGGCACCATAGCAAGCGCTCTTCAGCAAACGTTCATTTAGAGTTGAATGGAGTCTTGAACTAAGCTTGATACCTGTTTCTGTAAATGTCTCTTTGGGGAGACACATAGGATTACGCCATGATGATTAATTTAAACTAATACAGTATGACCATGTTTCACACACTATGTCGGCTCCTTCTTCTTAGCTGTTGTGATAGAGGATATTCAGCCTGTAGCTTCCACATGTCAGGCTTGCGATACTTTGGATGCCACTGCTGCAGACTCACAAAGATACATATAACAGCTGCAAGGCCCGAGAGAAGGTTTTGGTGTCAGAGATTCATTTGTACAAACTTAACCGATATATAAATTCTTTTACATAAATAATCTTGGCTTCTCTGTTAAGTCTACACATCTAATGAAGACTCCCTATACTCTAATTAAGTGAAGTGAGATCAAATCAATACAAATCTATATGCATTTCATTGTATGTGTTGTATTGTCCCAACAGTGTTTGGCTAATTCAGTTTTGAGAATCAGTTGTGACGTCGGGATATTAAGAATCTCCAGTTGTGATACAATAGAGATGTGAATTCCCAAAAACCTCATTTTAAAGTAAATAAGTGAATTAAATTCTACAGCATATACACAATGGTGCATGCAGTTCATGCATCTGACACTGGTTTCTGTCCGTTATGGATAACCATTACATTTAAATGTTGTTTTTTTTATTTAATGCTACTTTTAATACAAACAGGTCCGTCTAATCTACTGTCCAAATATGCAGTCACAGCAGTGCACATGAACTTTTAACGATGGCTCTGCAGTCGATGTTCCATTCATCAGCAACCATATGAAGAGCTGATCCTAACAGCTGTATTCTAGAGGCAAACCATTACATTTGTTGCCTTCATGCAAGACTCTATCCTTGGACTGGATGAAATTGGCAGGCTGCAAGAAATATGACCAGTACGATGTAAGCCCTTCAGCAATAAATCAGTTGGCATCATGCAAGCAACGATCATCTTCAAGCTGCCACCAAATGCAAATTCTGATAACTACAGCAGTCACAAAATGTTCTTAATGCCCACGTTTCTTACTGCACTTCAAGTGGTACAAAGCAGGTCTCGAATTTCACAAAGCATGATTTTCACTGGGCTGAGGGCTACCATCCCCCATGACTGCAAACCAAACTGGCTGGAATAAACCCCAGCCCCTACCCTCCTCTCCGCTCTGAGTCAAGTCATTGCATTTCGTGGGAAAATTTAATCACACCGTGCCAATGGCAGTTGTTCGCTTAATCAAACTGTACAAACCTGAAACTCTACAACCTAATGCCATATAGAGTGCATGTGAGGTGAGGTGTGTAGATTGTTGGAAACGTTAGATTGCATTGCAAATATTTGTTCTCCGATTTCTCAGCAACATGGTATTCAAAGGAATGAATGTGTCAAGACGGTGCGGCGGTAGCGCGTGGGATGTGGAGTTTGGCCACTTATCATTCTTCAAGCAGTACGGGTGCCACTGTTCATTTATTTATTAATCAATTAAGATCTTATTGGTACTTGTAAGGAAATGGCCACTTTGGAACCGTTGACATTATTTTTATTTGTCAGCCGGATTGTTAAGGTAGTAAGTTGATGATCATGCAGTGTTAAATTTCTAGGACCGTTATGTGTGAAGCGACTCAACTCCATAGGCTAATTTCACTACATCATGACTCGATTGTAGGACACTTTGTGCTGCTGTGGTGAGATGCAAAAACGTTAACCTGGTGCCACTAAAGTCTAATCTAAGGTTAAACTTAAAAATGGAGACTTCAGCACACAGTGTACAAAAAATTACCTGATATGCTTGTTCAAATCTCTCCTGTTGTATTTACATCCTCACTGGAAAGCAGAGCTTGCCAATGCGTCCAAGAATTTAAATCCCCAGGTCGGATCCATAATTGTACTGTCCCTGTACTCCTGCTGGAAGAGGCGGCGGCGGAGAAGAATCCAGGCACCTTTTTCCAGAGGGATCCTCAGATTAGATAGCGGTGAATTTTTCATTGAAATGCTCTGATGAAGCTTACATAAGGTTTCGTAACAAAATACAATTTGTCATGTGTACCCGCATACGATATATAGGATATTTCGAAATTAACAACTGTGAAATTGTCTTTAATCGCAAGAATGAGCCCCCGTTAAAATCTACGATAATGGTACTTACCACTCTATTGTTGAGGCGAGAGAGAGCTTTTCTTACAACTGCTGATGCGCTCGTGGGAGGCTCGCGGTTGACGCGCGTGTCCGCTGTGTTAGCGAGTGGCTAAAACCGTGATGTGCGGTCCAGTCGATTCAAGAGAAAGACGACTTTATGATGACTTTAGCCTTTACTATATCTGTTATCATAGCACTTCACGTGTAAATCTGCCCTTGCGAACTTATTTCGGAATTTAATTCTGTTCAAAACTTGTAACTAGCAAACGTGTCATTTTATCATTTCACATGTTAAAATTTCACAAAGCTAATAATTATGAATTAAAAAAAGAATAAAACCATTAACCTCAAACAAACCAATTAATATTTCATTATGGTTTAAAAGGCGAAGTAATGTTTTGGTAGCCGATTGTTGTTTATAAAATATTTTGAAACGATGAGAAATTGTATAATTTAAAAAAGTATTGCGCTCTCTGTTCCAATCTCAAAATCCACGTTGATTATCTATCAATATTACATTTTATCGCCAGTGCAGAATGGAAAATATAATTTGTCTTACCCATTCTTTTTAAGTCATTCATAAAGTGCATTATTTGCTTTATGTTATTTTTTCATTTATTTTTTGGGTTGTCCCAACGGAAATTACACTTTCCGGTTTCCGGCAAATTCACAACACTCAAGATGTCTACCGCCACAGCTTCCCTCGTTTCTTACGGCAGCGATTCGGATTCAGAAAATGAGTCGGAATCTAGAACCAGTGTGGATAAAGTGGAACCCGACGCAACGGCGCACCTTAAACCTTTACAGTCTGGACATACGATGTCTTTGGCTGTTCTCAATTCAGCTCCTGAGGTCGCTGTTAAGGTAAGCTAACCGCACTAGCATACGTTAGCTCAACATTATAACTAATTTATGGGTAAATGTAGATACAGGCTTTGCTCTGCATATTCTTTTTTTTATATTTAGTTTTACATTAAAAAATATTCAAGAGATATACTGTTAAAATAATTAATATGTGATGTTGATACGTTTTTAATGTGCCTCGTCCAAAATGGCTGTAATAACTTTTAACGCGAAATACACCAACCTCGGTCTTAAAGTTATTTTACCTAGATGTAGGTTTTGGCGTGTCCTACAGTTAATCAAATTTTTGTTGACGTTAAATCATGACCCCACGACAAAACGTTATAATCTTGTTTCTTACCATCGAAAGATAGGGAACTTCGGAGGTTTTTCATCACAATGTTTACCTTGGTTGCTGATGTGCCTTCGAGGGGCTCTCTGGGTGCTTTCGAGTTCTTTAATAATATTCTTGTTCTAAACGAATGCATTTTCCTGACAACTTTTCTGTAAAGTCGTTCTTCTTCCTTTCGAATTTTCTTGCGGACTATTTTGGCGCGTATTTAGTCCCATCGTTTACAGTATATTTGTACATTATACACCAATCAAATTTCGCACTGATCGAGACTTTTTTAGGAGTTTTAGTCAAATTTGTTAGCGGGCTTTCACAAAGGAATTTGTAAAAAAACAAAAAACAAACCCATTAGGTGACAATGGGAATTCGATCATTGAGTTCTGCAACAAGGAATGGAATTGTCACTTAAACAGTGAGAGTTTATTTGCTTATTTGTACATTCTCATTATAGGAGGCGGTTGAGACGGGGATACATCTGGACCCCTCTTTGAAAGAAGTCACTTACAATCCCACATACGAAACCATGTTTGCACCAGAGGTAAGATTATTGAATCATTTATGTCTTTTTGATTGTCTTTTTGAATTTGGTCAAAGGCATTGATATTTGAGAGATATATGAATTATCATTCCATTAAGTTCTGAAAATGTTAATGCTGGTCCTGATAAATAAATGTCCGAACACACAGTTCATTGCAGAGGATACAAAAAGGAGGCACAATATTAGGCAGATGGTTTTGATTTTATGCTTGATTGGTATTTTCTTGTAGTTAATTGAGTTGAGACAATGAATGGTTTGCCATTATACCCACATTACTTATGGTAATGTGCGTATGATGGCAAACCTTAGTGTCAAACCTTAATTGTGTATTAAAAAAGTAATACCATAAGCATTATCTTTTTATTATTCACTATATTATTAAAATCCATGTGTACAAACATTGTGTGTACTTATTACGGTGAATGTATTGATTTTCTCTTACTGTGGTGATGAGGCAACATACAACCGCAGTATTGTGGAAAACAGGCGGGCACAGCCAGCATCTCCTCCAGATGTGCATCCCTGACGTCCTATCCACTGTCGCTGTCTTCGTATCTCGAGTCATTGAAAGAACCCTTAGCTAACAGCAGTCATGAGCTGCTGCACTGTATTCATCTTGTAGGGCGTCATTTTTCTTTTTAAGATTTGCCGTTAGGTCCGTGTCTTTCTCAGTTGAAAGCAGATTATCCTTGTTAAGCAAATGTATGGTTGGTTTCAGGGTTGAAGCTGTTACAGTCTACTCTGAAGACAGTGCATCAGTAAAATCTGCTACTTTCTTCAGCGATGAATTCACAGATTCCAGCAATTCAGCACTTTGTACTTATCGCCTAAATGGATGTGTAAACAGCCCACTCTTTCCTGAGGATTTTCGGATTATATTTGTAACAAGTAGGAACGACTTGTCCATATAATAAGTACTCATGCATGATCGACTTGCTTGTTCTTTAAAAGTCTTAATTGGTTGCTTAAATATTCCCAAATAACTAATTAATAAGATGGTGGTTTAGTTCACTGTTCAGTTTTCAATTTTTCAACAGATTAGTTACGTAAGTCGTCATGTTCGACAGGTTAAGGCTGTGGTTTGGTTTAATGCCAATTTTAACCACTCAAAATTCAGTTTCGCCATTTCTTTTGTTATATTTTGGGTTTAAAATTAATTATGGAAGCAGTTTGGTCAACGTGTTTAATCCATTTTTGTTCAATTAATATTAAAAGCTTCATGGATGTGTATATTGACCGTTACTCAGCTCTAAAAAATGTACAAAAGACAAAACAAATAAACATCTGGTACTGACTCTTTGATTTCAGTTTGGCTTTAACAGTCTACTGACTCTTTGATTTCAGTTTGGCTTTAACAGTCTACTGACATTTTGATTTCAGTTCTGAAAGTGTGCTGATGTAGTGTATGGTCAGGCTGAGATGTGGCTTCATATAAACGCTTGTCCGCCCTCACTGAGAAAATGGTCAACATCTTTCAAATCCCATGCTGTCCCTAAGTGTCAGATACTTTTCAGGAATCTCTGTTTGAGAGAAGTACTTTCGGTTGGTGAGAACGTACTGTTTATCAAAAGCCTGTAGCATGGCTTTGAGCAACGGCTTCTCCGAGATGAGAAATGGCACCATTTCTTCAACCAAATAGTGAGTGAGGCTATCAGTAAGTCTTGCCACTGACTGCTGTCACATTGATACTTTGCTGTTCTAGCAAAGACCTCTGAGATCTGCCAATGCTGACCAGATGTTGTAGACTGCTTCCACCTGAGGAAGGTATGCAGCTGCCACGTCCTGAAAACTCCTCAGGGCGATTACTTCTTAGGTGGGACCGTAGATTTGATGTATTCGCCGGCGTCACGGTTACTTTCTTTCTGCAAATGCGGCATACCGTCTCATCAGGGTTAACATTTTTCACTTGCTCGAGACAAACGTGCACAATGAACTGGATGATGACAGCGATGAGGTCGTCAACGCGGTCAGAGGACGCATGGCCGCGGTATTGGGGTGTGCGGTTATTGTCACATCCCTATGTGTACTACTAATATAGTTGAATGAATTACAAAATCTGCTGTTGTTACCTTTACCAAACAGGTTGTTTTCATCTGCATCTGTTAGTTGGTTGACTTGTTTGTCTATTTGTAGGAGTACACACAAACTTTTTTTTATAAACTTCACCAGAGTTTAGTAGAAGGGTTAAGCATCATACCAAGGAAGAGCCCATTTATTTCTTGGAGAGAATCTTGTTAAACTGATGGAAACACAATTTTTTCAGCTTTCTTTAAAAATGTTAGGGCGTTTTTTTAATTTGTTCCCTAATGACATAAAAAACCTTTTTAACCAGTTTCCAAGAAAGTTTATCTAGGGTGAGAAGTGCCTCAAAATTAGTGACTTTATTATTTTCACATTATTCAGTCTGAGTTCATTTTTAGGTTTAGATTACAAAAAAGGGTTGTTCAAAGGTAATTTCTTCAAGGGTCCATAAAAGTAAAATTTGAATACTATTAACAATTGTATTGCCTTTTCTCAGTTTGGACCTGCGAATCCATTTAAAAGCCAGCAGATGGCTGCCCCCAGGAACATGTTGTCTGGCTATGCAGAACCTGCTCACCTCAATGACTTTATGTTTGAACAACAAAGGAGGACGTTCTCCACCTACGGTAAGTTTGTCTGGCACTTGGCTGGGTGTAAAAGATGTGGCCAATTCTTACCGTGTTTGTATCTTAATGACCTATTTCTAAATCTGCCCATTCTTCTAATAGGTTATGCTTTAGATCCTTCTGATGACGTTCACCAAGCATCACCCAGTAGTTACATTGGTGCAGTGGATGAGGCTGAGAAAAATAAAGGTAATTGTTATTGCACCATATGCTTGTGTGATATCTGCATGTATAAATCAGATTTCTTTTTGGTCATATTGTATAAAGTGGTATTTAAGGGTGATTCCAAGTCAGTCTTATGACTCGTCCTCCAGGGCTGACTGTGTTTGAGAGCGGCCAGAAGAAGTCAGAAAAAAGGAAAAAAGTCAAAGGTGGAGATCCTGAGGAGATTGAGGGCTTCCTAGGCCCGTGGGCCAAATATGCAGATGAGAAATCTGTGGCCAAACCATCAGAGGTAATGCTTTCATTTTAAATGAAAATAGTGGGACTGACAGGGTAGCTGCGGGGTCTTAAAAAGTCTTTAAAAGTCTAAAATCCCTTAAACCTGAATTTAAGTTCTTAAAAAGACTTTGATTTTAATGAAACGTTCGAAAAAGTACTTAAGTACTTTAGTTCTTAAATAGACGTTAAATAGGTCTTAAATTGCGTTCATAGTGTTCCTAAATAGATGTGAAATGGGTCTTAAATTCCAGTTATAATGGTCTTTAAAAGGTCTTAAAAGTCTTACATTTGATTTGTTGAAACTTTGAGATACCCTGGAATGAGATGAGCGCTTCTTCACATTATTTCTAGACTACCTACTTAATGTGGTAGAAAGACACCATTACTATTTTGGACGATTATAGATACAGGTGCTATGACAAAGGCTTGATTTTTGTTAATGAGCTTTTACTTTTTCTCAGATTTAAATTATCTGAATACATGCCATTGTCTTTATGGTTTAGTGATGTAAAGCATATAAGTAACTTACCTTTAAAGATGCATTTTCTTCTGCCAGTATTTGCTATATAAACATAAAATGGGGCTTCTTTGACTGATTGCGTGAGTATTCACAATTTTCAGAACTGCATGAAACGCCTCCCTTGCAGGACTCAACTATGGACTTATGAGAGGCATTATGCGGGTATTATATTGCAGTATGGTTACATTTTGTCATTTTGTTGTTAAGACTAATAAGGGGACACATGCTGTTCACCAGTGACTTTGTGAATCGCACAACCTTTGGATCCAAAGAGCCTGGCCCGATTAACCTCCTGTACAACCGACTTAATCATTCTATTTTCATAACTAGTCATTGCTGTGTTGTGCATTTTACTTTACAGGATGAGAAGAAAGAGCTGGATGAGATCACAGCCAAAAGGCAGAAGAAGGGCAGGAATGAGGATGAGGCTCCAGCAGAGGAGAAGACGATTCTCCATGGTACGGTGGCCTTCTCTGTCTTAGACATTTGAATTACACTCTGTGGAATTGTATCCTGATTTATTGGCCGTGATAGTCCAATTTACTTTTCGATAATGTCTAAAAATATTCTTTGAATGTTTTTTTTCTTCCTACAGTTAAAGAGATGTTTGATTACCAGGGCAGGTCCTACCTCCACGTCCCACAGGATGTGGGCATCAACCTGCGATCAGCAGAAGCTCCAGACAAGTGTTACCTGCCAAAGAAACAGATTCATGTCTGGTCCGGACACACCAAGGTTGGTTGGAAGGGATATAGATTATTGGATATTTTGTGTGTTTTTTGTCCAAGAACTAGATTTTGTATTCTCAATCAAATAATTTATCCTTATTTGTGAAATTTGCGTGTGACCAAAGGAATCAGTGCATAATCTATTGTCAACCCACATTAGCTGGATGCTTTTAGTTGTTGTTAGGATCACTATTAATTTGTGTGTCTACTCAAATAACATTTCTGACATTATTTGAGCCCCACTGATAGTTAATCTATTCAGTAGATTGTATAGTGTACAGAGATTGTGCAGAAGAAAAAGCCTTAGAGAAGGGGTAAAAGCAGACTCCAAACGTAAAAAAAACAACTTTATTAATCCCCAAAGGGTAAATTAAGTCGACTATCTAATAGGAAATCTTATAGACATGTATAGATAAATATTTATACATAAATAGATAAACATATATACATATACAGGACATAAAATTAAGAAAATCAAGAAATAAACATTAGAATAAAGGACTAAAATGCATAAAAATATAAAGAAAGGAGAAAAAGGGACAGTCCTCAGCAGGTGGAGACAACCTTGGTCTTTGTTGAACAGGACATCTGTGTTGTCCAACCAGTCCAGTTTATTGTTGAGATGAACATGCAGGTATTTGTATGAGTCCACCTGTTCGGATGTTCACCGAATGATTCTATTAGGACCTCCTGCGGGCATCAATTGCCAGCTCCTTCGTTTTGCTGGTATTAATCTGAAGTTGATGGACCTCACACCAGTCCACAAAGTCCTTTTTATAGTGTTCCGTTACTCCAGATCGTTCCCTTCACTATCGTATCCGACTATAGCTGAGTCATCGGAGAACTTCTGTTGGAGATGGCAGTGAGCTAGCTGTGTTGTGTATGAAGTCGAGGTGTATAATGTCAATAGGAAAGGGGAGAGCACCGTCCCCTGTGGCGCTCCTGTGCTGCAGTTCACCACATCAGACACAGTTCTTCAGCCTGATGTACTATGGTCTGTCAGGGAGGTAGTTGGTGCTCCATGCAACCAGGTGGCGGTTAACACCTACCTCTTTAAGCTTCCAACTCCGCAGTGGAGGCTGGATAGTGTTCAAAACAATGGAGAAGTCAAAAAAAATGACCCTCACAGTGTTTCCTGAGTACTCCAGATGAGAGAGGGATCTGTGCTGCAGGTAAAGGACTGTGTCATCAACTCCAATGCTTGGCTGATTGGCAAACTGAAGTGAACCTGGTGGGAGCTCACCAGGGGTCGAAAGTGCTTGAGAAGAACAGCTTAGTGTCAGTAGCGGATACAAAACAACACAAGAAAAATGTGACGATATTAAAATGAACGGTGTATCTGTAGTGGTTCGCACACAAAAAGGAACCCTGGACCTGCATCAGGGACCAAATCATTTATTAACAGATTAACAGTCTCAACCACCCTCTGAGGGGCAGCAACGCCTTCCTGCAGCAGAGCAACGTTCAAGCCGCGTTAAAGCGCTACTGCTCGTCTGATCTCACTCTTTCACAAATGGCATCAACACCGGTCACTTCTGACGCACTTAAAGAAATTAAAGAGAATGGAAAAATAAAAGATAGTTTTTGATTAATTGTAAGCTGTAAAGTCTATTTAAATCCTTTATTTACAACCAATCATTTATATGCTGCCGAACTTGAACAGTAAGTCCGATGTATAGCGAATATTTATTTTAAAATACCACTAATTGGTGATAATTAAAATGATTATTATTATTATTATTATAAATGGAAAAATATTATTGTAATTTTAATTATACAACGATATATTGAAGAGACCACAATTACCAGTTATTTTTAACAAACATGTCATCACTAAAATGTTCGTAAGGTTGGTCTTGAATATTCGTAGATCCCGTTCTTAACTAAGAACGAAAGCATCAGTGAATGCCAGAATATTTCAGAACCATTAGTTCTATTCATATTTGCTGCTGTTTCAGTGTTGCTCTGAGTCATGATTCTTTCTTCCTCTGCCGTTCACTTCCCAGATTGCCCCTTTATGGACCAGTTTAAAAACCATGCAGCTTTCTCTAGAGGCTTTTGGTGATGATAAATTCAGGTGTCATTTTAAAACGATTCTGAAATGCAAACTGGGAAGATAATTACAAGGAGCAAATCCATTATGCTGTCCTTGTAGATTTTGTGTGGCAGCAAGTAAAACATGGGTATATTTGAATCAAACGATAAGTCATATGTGAAGCCGTTGTCTGTGGCATATCTGAGATTATTCTGTCTCATCAAAATAGTGCCCTCACTATTTAAATATTATATCCAGGACTGAAATATTACAAGAGAGATCCGATTCAGTCCACAAATCCGCCATCTGTGCTTCTGGGAGAGAGAAAATCATCCAACATTTAAATTGGTCCTCCGTCTGCTTTGTGCAGGAAGTTACAGCTTTCAGTCAGATTTGAAATACAAAGTGGTTTGAAATATATTGAGCTTGTTATAGTGCTGATGTTGAGATAATAGATTGAACCTGGTCCATGCAGTATCACCTAAGCTTTGTGAAGGTTTTTGTTGAAAGTCGGTTAACTTGAAAGTCATTATCTGTGACTTTTCCAAAGTGTGCAGGGTCTGCATGTATTGACATGATTCTGGCATTAACCCTTATAATTCTTTGATATCAGTATGCTGGCGATGTCTACATATGTGAAATGTGAAGAATGTGAGGTGTAGTTCAACCTTTTCCTTGAGTGAGTGATTCTCTTGACACTTTAAGCATATAGTTTATAAAAGGCTTCAATAAAAATCTACAAATCCATAAATAAACCTTTTAGCGGCGGTAAAAGCCATAGCAACTGGTATGTTCCATGTAGGCACACATGGATATAAAAGATGCAAAACCTTTCAGAAGTGACATGACATAAAAATATACAGTGCAGCCATATTTTATTACTTAGAATAACGATGGTTAGAAACATCTCACTTTCTCCTCTCTGTTCATTTTACAGGGCGTCAGTGCCATCCGACTTTTTCCCAGCTCTGGTCACCTGCTGCTGTCCTGCTCCATGGACTGTAAGATCAAGGTAAACAATTACATTTTGGCGCTATTAAAAAGAGAGCAAGAATATATATATGTGTGTGTGTGTGTGTGTGTGTGTATATATGTATATATGCACAACTTATTTTTCCAAAGATGAATTGTGATAGTTTTGTGGTTTGTAGATATGAATTTTCTCTTTTTGAGAAAATTGAGTATGCTTTCTCTTCTTCAGAAAATTCAGACAAAACTATACATTCAACCTGATTGACGTCTATGACAAAATACTAGCTTGAAGTTAAATCTTAAAACAAAACATTCATAAACAATTCTATTTTCATTTCTTTTTCTGCCAGTTTATTTCAATTTAGTGTATCATTCACTTGAACTCTGACCTTCTTCTCTCCACAGTTGTGGGAAGTATATAATGAGAGGAGATGCATACGGACATTTATTGGTAAGTAGCCCTAAAATCAAAACCTCATGGTATAAAATAACGGCAGAGTATTAGGAAATTCAGCACCATCGTAAAACACTTTATAAAACAAGAATGTATCATCAGCAAACATACTGGCATGAAAAAAAGCTCAAGGTTTGAAATGCACGAAACCTTCTGGAACATGCATAGCAATCTGCATCTCTGGATCACTTAATGAGATGACTGCTGACTCTTAAAAGAAAGTGTGTGGATATTTATTTATTTTTCTTTTGGGAGGGGAATATCTGTGGGAGAATGTAGGCTAATGCTGTGTGGGTCACTCCTCTTCCCAGAGGCAGCACACTGTCTGAATAGATATTGTTTGCAGTTGTGGTTATGCTTGTCAGCTCCCTCACAGAATATGTATAATTCAGCAGCCCAGGAGATGAGGGGCAACGAGGTGGGGGAGGGCACAAGATGCAGAGAGGAGTTGGAGTATGGGAATAGAAAACACAGATTAGTGGAGAATATGGCAAGTTGCTGACGGACAAAGTAGCAAATGTTTTTTTTATTTTTGGAGTAGTGAATTAAAAAAAGAAAATACAACCTAATGTGGGGAGCATATCCTATTTCCATTTTGTTGTTATTACTGATGTGCACTGAGCTCTAGTATAAAACATGATTCTGATTTTTCTTTTTTTTCTTTTGAGGTCTATTTTATGATTTACTTATATTGAATATAAAAGTTCTGTGTTAAAGAAATATTTTCTTCACCATGTCATTTATTTTTAACATCTTGTTTCTTCTTCCTGGGAAAGGCATCGTTTATTGTTCTTTCTGTAATTGAATCACGCAGCATAAAACGAAACGATGTTTGTCAGTGAATGCCAGAAAGCACAGTTAATACTATACGGTGTTGGGGGATGAGCATGCGTATCATTAAATGTGTCTTTTCTTCTTTGGCTGCAGCTTGAGACAAAGGCTATATTTGATGACATATGACCCGCCTCCATTAGTTTGTGGTTCTGTGTTTGTCCTGCACGCACACACATACACACCATCAAGGCTCTATGCAGCAGCGCTCTTGTCTTTGTAATGCCAGAAAGCCAGGTTAGAGCAAGCAAATTGGCAGGCGCTTAGCCTCAGTGGTCTCTGTTATCTCTGTGGAAACAGCGTAGCCCTCATAAAAGCCAGTTTTAACAAGGGAGATGCTAGCGTGCTCCTAGTCCTAAGGGACCTTTCTTCCCCACGATTGTAAAAGAAAGAGCTTATTTCTCTCATCCGTTCTCCACTCAAGCTCATTTAAAGATTTCCTTCACCTCCAACAGCCAACATTTCTAATTTACCATAACCAGATTTCACATTTCCTCGAATGAATTGGGTGTAAAAGGAAAGCAGCTGGGCCAAGAGTTGATCAAAAGACAAAGGGAATTTTTTTGTTTATTTATTTATTTATGATTTAAGGGATTTTTTAAAGGTACATTTATTGATGTGTTTGCGATGTTTGTCTAAAATGTCTCTGCTCATTCTAGGCCACAGCAAAGCAGTGCGAGACATTTGCTTCAACAACACTGGAACCCAGTTCCTCAGTGCTGCCTATGACCGCTATATTAAACTCTGGGACTCTGAGACAGGTAAGATCCATGCCTCTGATGTCAACACATACTTTTCTTAAGTTCAAACAGCTGGGTCTTTAAAAGTTACTGAGTCAAAGATGTAACATAAATTGTTTGTACTTTCTAAGTTTGTTTATTACTGTTCCAGAACATTTAACACAGATGTACCGTTAGTAGAACTTCTACTTCTTAATTATCTTTAATGCATTTTTCCACGTCTATATATTTGTGAAGCTGTTATTTTTGTCACACCGAGGGTGGATATTGCGCGGTAAAAAATAATTTTCACAGCAAATACAGGGCTCAGTTAATCATTATTTATATTTAAACGAATACAAACTTTCAATTTAGCCATCAGTTAAAAAATAAATGTCAAAATCTGATAAATGTCAATATTGATATTGGCAATTACCAAGTAATCTCCCATAAATCTATTTGATCTCTATGCAAAATGTAACATCCTGTGATGCCACGTGAGTCATATTTTTCTTTGCTCATCCATCTCTTTCCACCCCCTCGACTCTTGAGATCCAGTCCAGCAGAGGGCAGGAAAGAGTCAAATCTCCCACTTTATAGATGGAGTCATGAGGCCTCCTCATCCAGATACTTGAATACATTCAGAATTAACTAACTACACAGCTACAACTTGTCAAATTACATGATGTTCGGACATTTCCTGTCAGTTTCTTTGGGGATTTTTTTTCTCAGATTGTATGGCTTTTATATTTCATTCTCCATTTCTCTCTGGTTGACATGATAATAATTACATTAGTTTACATTCTTATCTTGATGCCCTCTTGATTTTGCACTTCATCTTCTTTACTCTGAGCTCTATCTACTGTAGTAGCATCATTCCAGTGGTGAATTACTTCTGCTGAACAAACAAAAAACACAATAGAATTGTCTTCGTTACAGTTGAGTAACTGGTGCCTGCATAGAGAGACGACATCAACCACTCAACGGTACTTGTCTGAAATGCCACTTTGGATTACTCTAGTGCTTTGACTTTCAACTTTCTCCACCTCTCCACAGGCCAATGCATCTCCCGCTTCACCAACAGGAAGGTACCGTATTGTGTCAAGTTTAACCCAGACGAGGACAAACAGAACCTGCTTGTGGCTGGAATGTCAGATAAAAAGATTGTCCAGGTAATGTCACCCTCAGCTGCATTTTAAGAGATTTAATTCTGCTCGTGTATTTCCCACTTGACCGGGAAAACGGACACAAAGATTTTCTGTAGATACCTTCTGTGACCACAGGAGCATGAAACACACTCCCCTTTTCATGTTCCAGGACTAGAACTTGTATTTATGTGTTTATTCCTGAAGGTTTCAGTGGCTGACAGAAGTGGCGCAGTCATTAATCATGGGCCACTTTAGCGTGGAAGAGCTGCAAAGAGAGCAGTCTGTTATGAAAAGATGAGGTCCATAGCTCTGATACTGTAAAATCGTGTTTTTTTATATCACGTTACTATAAACCTCTATCGAAAGACACCAACATGTTGGAATCATGGTTTTTTATTCATTATCAACTAGGGTAGGAGAAAGTATAGGAGAAATATCTGCCCTCAGTGGAATCTTAGATTATGTGCCAACCAGTGTCTGTTTATCTGTCTGTAAGGATAAATTAAAGAGTTATAACAGATTTTCTAGACATTGTTTGAAGGCGTTGAACGCTGTGTTCTGGATCGTGATCTGGATCCAGAATTTTGTTGAACGATTGTTTGCCATAACGGGAAACGGGCAATTGCAAGATTTTTGCTACAAACTTCAAGTCAAGTTATCGGAATGAACAGCAGCCATTATCAATCTGCTACAATATCTAATGTCTTCAAACTCACGCAGCATTCTATTGGGCTCTGATCACAGAGGCTTCTCTTGTGAGCAGCCGAAGGCTAAGATAAAACAAACAAAATAAAAGGAATAATGGTATTGGATGTACAATCTGTTTCCAGAGAAATGTTCTCCTTTCATTTGTTGCCTACCAGCTTGATCTATACATTTTTAAAGCCCACAAATTCAAGATTTAAGCCTGTTTGAAATTTAGGCCTGGTCATTTTATCACTGCAGTCAAGGCATTTACTGGATTGGGAATATTCAAAACTTCTCTCAGCAAGTCTCCCTGCCAAATATGTTTCTTTGCAACAATCCAGGATATTGTGTTTATGTAGTTAAGCAGCGCGCCGAGAAATGTACAAACCATTTTTGTGGAATTCTGGTGAGGCTTTACGTTTCATCTTGTCATAGATAAATGTGTTTATTTCATATTTGTCATCAGTGGGACATCAGGACAGGTGAAGTGGTTCAGGAGTATGACCGTCACCTGGGAGCTGTCAACACCATCACCTTTGTTGATGAGAATCGGCGGTTCGTCAGCACATCAGACGACAAGAGTCTTCGAGTGTGGGAGTGGTAAGTGCAGATCACAACCTTACAACATTTTGATTATACTGTTTTTTTCACTGGTGTGCAAGATACATAATCCCCAATAATTGATAATGATATCGTTGTTTGTTCCTGCCTGAAATAGTTGATTTTAAAAGTACAGTATGATGGGTGAGCTTATAAGGAGCAGATTCCAATAAAAAACAATTAAGTGTTAGAGGAGAGAGAGATAAACTCATTGACCTGCATCATGGTTGCTGGAGGTGCACCGATTACGATTTTCTCTGCTGATTCCTATCACCAATTATTAATAGGTCTGACTAGCCGATACCGATTTTGACCGATTGATTGTTCTCGGAAGTTTTCATGCCATAATTCACAGTGTACATACAGACATACATGCATACATACATACATACATACATACATACATACATACACACACACATACATACACACACACACACACACACACACACCCTGTCTTAGATTAAACTCAGCCAGCGGTTCTGAGAATATGCTTGAAGTCATAACTCCTGCAGTTTGCCAGTTATATACATCTGTTGGAGTGTAAATGTCTTTTTTCTCTTTGGAGCTAAAGTTGCACACTGGCAATTCTCCAGCAGCAACCCCAGTGTACAATTGGTCTACATAGCCAAAAATAGTATTTTAATAAGTAGGCATTTTTTAACTGGTTCCCCAATTTAAATCATTGGAAAAAAGATTTGCAGGCAGGTCAGATAAAGTTCAGCCCTGCTCCTTTCTCTTGACATTGTAACAAAGACGCATGCACACGTGTCATTAAGTTAATGATGTTCACTTGGGTTTTCTACCACCTTATTTAAATTTAGATACCATCTCACCGCAGACCTCCAAAAGATGTTAGCAATTTGGCCAGGGGTCCTGAAGATAAACAAATTGGTATTTTTTGCTCAAATATCAAAATATTTAATGACCAGCTGATAAAGGAAGTTTCCTGCAGATTCTTACCCTTGAAACTGCTGTGTGTGTGTGTGTGTGTGTGTGTGTGTGTGTGTGTGTGTGTGTGTGTGTGTGTGTGTGTGTGTGTGTGTGTGTGTGTGTGTGTGTGTGTGTGTGTGTGTGTTTGTTATCGTTTTTCTTCTTTACCCTTGTCGGTACTTCTCAACCCTTTTCCTCTAGAAGATGAGAAATTGACGAGAAGGTGTTGGATTTTCACACACTCTGAGTCGGGGTTTAGTGAAAGACAAAAAACCTTCACAAAACAATGTGACGATAAAGCACCAAGTCGCTAGACTCTACTGTTGTGCACTGCGTGAGAGGGGCTCCGTCGTTTTCTGTGGTTTTAGGGTTTTTTTGTCAGTAACTTGTAAATTAGCTGCCTCACAAAACTCTTGAGTCAGACTGTCCTTATTTTCACACATGCACCCACCCAACTTCCTGGGAGACGGCCTTATTTGTGGAAGAGGTTTATCATTTGGAAGCGGAGAGTTGGTGTGTGGAGGATTAGAATCAATGTAAAATATGCTGCTTCCGCCAAGAAGGGGAATTGGAATCCGGCTTAGATGGATATTTTGGATGAAGATGAATTGAAGTAAAAAAAAAAAAAAAGATTGGCGGAAGGTGGCAAAGATGTCGAGACATAGTAAAGCACATTATTTCAATCTCACATGATTGTATGATTATATGGATGGCCTTTTTAAAAGTTTTTCAGGCTCACTTTCAATAATGTTACTGACCCTTGAGAAAAAGCCCCCCAATACATTTATTTTCCCCCTAATCCATATATTGCAAATTAGTGTCAGTAATTACAACACTAATTTTCCGTTTTGTCTACTCGTTTGCCATTGGCAATTTTATTTTGAAAAACCCACTTTTCCCAAATAATAAAGTAAGATTAGCAATTTGCTTTTTCCATCTTGATTTTTATCCTCAGAACAAAGCTTAACCTCAAACTCACTGCAAGATCATGACAAAATAACATTAATTAAAAAATCAAATGGTTTTTTTTTTTATTGATGGCTTTGTCCGCATTGTTAATCACCATTGAACGCAGTAAACAATAATCTGTCATCTATTATTCAGGATCATCCCCAATGTATAGATCCTTTGGTTTTTCTCTTCTCCTCTCGCATCACACTCTGTGACAGATCATTCACACCGGTTGCTTCTTCAGTGTAGAAGAACAGATCTCGTTGCTTTGTTAATTTATCTGTTCTCAACAACTGTATGGCTGCATTCCTGTCTTTGGATGAGACAAACAATCTCCTCTAATTTAATGGCCTAACAGAGCAGGTGCTGCAGTCACCTGCCTGATATGGGAGTGTCTATTTTCAACTTGATATTGCCCTAATACTTTACAAAATCATATCATTTAGACATCTTAAACAAATAAAAGGAAGGATTAGGGGAAATGTAAAATTTTCATCATAAATAATAATGGGTTCTGTCTCAAACAGAGTTCAGCTTGACGTGTTTCCAAAGAAATTCCAGTGTTTCATGGGTACAAGGGTACGCGTCTCTCCTAATCGCTCCATAGCTCTTTGTTTATGCAACAGAAAATAGCAAAGCAGGAAGGCTCATTAGTCAAACAGTCATTAGTTTGAAGTAGCAAAAACACACGTAGAAAAAGTCCTCCTGCAAGACGCGTGCAGTTTAAAATAATTTCTACAGACCACCAAAGGCTGTAGCAAAGTGTCTGATCTCTCGCAAAGTAGAGAGTCGTGACAGAGCTTAGATGAACAGGGAGTCAGGGCGAAAGAGCGGATATGGGGTTAATAATTAATTGGATGTCAGGCCTGTGTACGACACGACATCGAAGGCTTCTTTCAGATTGCCTGGAGTCATTTACATGTAGTTTTAATAGTGAACCTACCTAATTGAGACGACTTAGAAGATTTTCTATCCCAATATATTTCTTTACTTGCTATGATGTTGCACAGGCTGCTCTCTTTCAGTGTTGGACTCGTCTTAAAGTATACTTCCCTTGCTTTTGTGACTTTTCAGGGACATCCCTGTGGACTTCAAATACATTGCTGAGCCCAGCATGCACTCAATGCCAGCTGTGACACTCTCTCCAAATGGTGAGTAGAGAAATTCTTGCAAAACACTAAAGACACACTGTCGAGCATAGAGCCCTCTTGGGAGCTTAAACCCATACGGGCACATTGCAGTTTAATCCCACCTTCTATTTTTGGTTAGCACTTAGAAGAATCAAAACAAGGCAGGCTCAGTTCATACAAATACATTTATGTATGTAGGGAGGTCCTGAGCCAGAAGAGGACCTGGTCCATTACCACTCCTTTGTTTGTTTGCTATGGGTCTGACGGCTTTGTCAAAAGGCCCATTGATTTCTGTTAAAACACTACTAAGTGTTGGGAACCGTAGAGAACACAGCAGCCAACGGTTTCCATCAGTAACGTGTCGGCAAGAGATGAAACGGAGAGAAGCTTAGTTTTAGTGATTTTTCCCGTTTGATGTTTGAGCTTGAGGTAGACAGATGTGCTTCTGATTCATCAGAAAGTATTCAAAAGCTGAAGAATATTGTAGGACAACGTACAATACAAACAGAGACAATACAGTCCTTTCTAGTTAGTTGAGTAGAGAGATGTGACTCTCTACTTACCTTGAAATTGAACATTAATTTGACGATGCTTTCATGATGTGATTCTAGGGCATATAGAATTGTTTTTGTACAGCAGTCTTAGGTGATGGATGGATTTACTCAGCTCAGGATTGTCGGCAATTGGGACATTCCTGTTCCTCAGTATGAGACTCAGTTGGCAACTGGACAGGATGAATGATGCGAGAGGCCGGTCGCTGCCACAGTAGCTAAGTTTTCGACAAGCTTCTCCTAACATCTGCCTCAGCTGATCCCTCTGCATATCTTCCTTCCATCTCTGCCTACTGTGATTTCTCCCTCCCGTCTAACCTCCCTACTCCCTTCCTTTAATTTGGCAGCGTTCTTATTCTTGCCTATATGGTTTGCATCACTTCATTGTGTGAATAATGAATGTGCTCTCAGTGGGGTACCGTTCAGTTTTCTCACATTTCTATAAGATATTCAGCGGCGTCACATCGTCAGCCCCGCTCCATTTTCCTCTCCTCCTTTTGTCTCTTCTCAACCAAAGAGACAGACTGCGAGAGTCCCGATGAAACTGGTCAAGTAGTTTTGATTCTTCCACACCTATTGTGCATGACATTGAGGAGAATAGTGTATTTTTCATGAATGTTTTGTGAGGGAAGATGCTAAATTAAGACACAATAACACTACATCTCTTAATCTCATCGGATTAATCACTTCCATCATGTTTCCCTTCAAGGAACGTAGTGAATTGTGTCATTCTTTGACACTGCTGCCTCTTGATGCTTTCTAATGACTTTGAGGCTGTAATGGAAACTTTCTGCAAAGTAGATGTCAGCTGATCACACACTGATGAAAAAACTTTTTTCATTTTCCTGCAAGTTCACCCATTTGACCGCGTCAACCACCCACTAGTTTAAAAGGTTCTTTCTTCTAACAAAAACTGATGTTTTATACCACACCTCAGATACTCTTGGTACCACGACAAACTTTAATGTTACAGAAGCAGTTCTTCTGCACAGCTTCACGTTAATTGTAAGCATTGTGAACTTTGCTTGTCCAGGTAAATGGCTCGCATGCCAGTCCATGGACAACCAGATTCTGATCTTTGGAGCCCAGAACCGCTTCAGACTGAACAAGAAGAAAATCTTCAAAGGCCACATGGTGGCTGGTTACGCCTGCCAGGTGGACTTCTCCCCAGACATGAGGTAAGACATGACTTTAACGCAGGTTTCTTACGAAGAATAAAACTGTCACAGTGGATTCGTTGTTTTTAGTTGATTAGTCTGATTCATATTTCAGACACGTAAAAACGGGAACAATTAAGAGGGTCGGTAGTTTCTTAATGAGTGGAAAGGATTAAAAATACAATTTCAACACGACTTTATTTTACATAATGAGAAAATGAGAGAGAGAGGAGATAGTCAGTATATTGTGAGAAACTGAGGAGTCTCTAAATTTCTAAATTATTTGAAGACGAAGCTAGGACACCAATCATAGCTAAACACTCACTGAGATCTGTTTTCTTCTAACCCTCCTCCCACATCCTTTTTGTCTTGTTCTTTTTCAGTTATGTGGTGTCAGGAGATGCAGATGGAAAGCTGAACATCTGGGATTGGAAGACCACGAAGCTTTATCACAGGATCAAGGCCCACGACAAGGTGTGCATAAGCGCCCTGTGGCATCCTCACGAAACCTCTAAGGTCATCACCTGCGGTTGGGACGGACAAATCAAACTCTGGGACTAGACTTGTTGCCTGTCTGTCCCTTTGGCTGGAGGGGTTATGGGATACAGAGCTGAACACAGAGACTGTCCCATAGATTTAGTGAAAGCCACAGGGCTGGTATCCAGTCTTATTGTAGCCATGTATTTTTGTATTCAACCGCAAGACTCCAAAATATCTAGTGTTTGACCTGTACAAAGATCTTTTTAACACTGTTCCTTCTGAAAGAGGCGTATGTGATGGGTACTATGGCTTTTTAATGTTTTGTTTTGGGGGTTTTTTTTATTCTCAGTGCTGCATACAGTACCTAATTTTTTGTAAACCTAGTTTGTTTTCAATTATGTGACTATCCCTTTGTGGAAATAAACCTTCTGCACATATTACTTGTTTGGAAGATGAGGCATTGTTTCCCTGAAAAAGTATTTTTAACTCAAATTGATGTTGTGAAACACCAGACAATTCATTGCTTCATATGTTTATTAGACTGCATCAAGGGATCTTGCAAATTACACAGGTTGGATGTTTTTAATGTGGATAATAAATTCAATGTCATTGAAGCGTTGATGCTGCACAGAAAACCAGAGGAGAAAAAAGCAGGACAGTTCCATAACACATGATTTGTGTATAGCTCATGTTTTTCCTATTAACCCAGGACACTTTTTCCTCTCCAACATATCCCCCTTCAAATATCCCAAAACACTGATAAAATCTAGAGATATCACTGCTTGCGATCTCAACATGCTTCTGCATGTTTGTTTGCATAAATACAGTCATATCTGGGTCAAACTGAGGGCTCAGCATCTGATCATCTCATCCTCTGCCTCAAGAGCAGACGCCACGTCTAAACCTTTATTACCCACATGCCTCTGCTCCTTAAATCTGGGTAAGACGTCTCAATGCTCTCCCACACATATGAACCTGCTGTCAGTGAGGCGGGATCTTTCATCCGGGCCACTTTCTCTAACTCCATTTCCTTCATCTCGTGTTGTAAGTGACATCACTCGGTCTCTGGGCTTGTACTGACCTGTTGCTGTCCAGAAACATTGTCTAATATCTGGATGTGGGCTCACAGGACCATGATGATAGGGGTGAATCAAAAGCCGCCCTGTAGCAAACAAGATGGTCCCTTTGAGGTAGAACACAAACTGCACAGCACCACATTTGATGTCATCCCGGGCCAGGAGTTGGAGATCAGAAAGGTGTGAAGGGTTTCAGCTTGGCAAAAAGGTCAGGCTTGATGAGAGCGAGCTGTCAGGAAGCTGCCGTCCTTGTCCTCAGTCATTTAAAATCCCCGTACAACAAGAACTTGTACATTTCCATTCAGAGGTTTTTCCAGCTGAGACAACAGATTTTCACCCCTCAAGGCTTCCACTGTGTGTTCACCCAGCCCAGGATGTAAGTACTGCTGGCGTTGAGGACATTCTTATGCAGGAAGATGTGAGGTTTGGTTGGGTCGCTGTGGTAGCGGAAGAGGTGGAAGTTGGCACGTTCAAGCTCCTTGAGTAGGCTGAACCAGTACCGCACCACATGTGGGTCGTCGCCACCCACCTCAAAGCCTGCCCAGTGCAGGTGGAGTTCTATTAACAGCTGACCCACTGAGTTCAGCGCTCCCTCCAGGACCACATTTTCCAAAATCTTCCACTCTGCGCTCTCCATATCTGCCTTCAGCACATCAACCTAGAACAGGGGAAAAAAAAGAATGTTTTTTAATGTGACATGAACTATGTTGTGTGATATTAGATACAAAGTCTATAACCCCTTTAATGTTCTCACCAAACAAAACAAAAAAAAAATCTGAAAAAATATTTCATTTGCACATTTTATTTCTTTGGGGGCATTTAAGCATGTTTTTAAATAGTTTGAAAAAAAAATCAGAGAAAACAAATTATTTGAAGATGAACGTATCCGAGCTGCACATTAAACGATTAATAGACGAGAGGGAGTTAGCGAAGTTAGTTTTTTCGTGCTTCTGTGGTGTAGTAGCCTACATTTGAGCAGAGAGGAAAAAAAAACTTGAAACGATTAATGTTAATAACTTCCTTAAGTCATTGTCATTCTCTTGCAGAGTATGAGACACATCCTCTAGTTGAAGTCGGCCCATTTTATTAACATATCCACTGTCTGACCTTTACATGACTCTCACTGGCCTGAGTCTTTCCATTCCTTAAGGCCCACCAATGTCCCAGCCTTTTCTTAGCTAGTGCATCACGAAGCTGCTGAATTATCAGATATAACACCCGAGGAGATACGAGGTTACAGGATTTTGCCAGAAGAGGCTCGGTATTACAATGTCAAAGATTATTAAATTATAGATAACACGAGGCAATTTATTTTAGCTGGAGTAAAATCCGTCCGTCTTTGGGCGGTTTTTAATCATAAGGAAATGAACAGCCACAGATATTAGCGGAAATTCTTCCTGCCTTTGGTGGTGTTTCAGAATTCCCAGACCTCATTAGCGGAACCAAACAAGTCTCAGAAACTCTCAACAGATATCCAAATGTTGCCCTATATTCTCCCTATGGGTGCTCAACTCCCTCCAGCAGAGACGTGTTCCTTAATTGGACAGAAACCGTGTAATGAGAAAGGATTTGGCATCATCAAAAGGTGAGTTATTTTCTTTGGTCCCTAAGGATGGTGTATCTCTCTAGGTGTGTGTCGCAGTATCAGGACGGGATGTTCTTTTGAACACTGCACACATCCTCATTCTGCCTGACAGATGTAACCCGTCTTCTCCTGAAGGGTCGTTCTGTTCCGACACTCCCTGATCCAGTGATACCAATGTTAACTTTCTCTGCAGCAGAAGATTCAAGCACAAACACGACTCCTTTCTGCAGTCAGCCCTACAGGAGAAGGTTGACTTATCTGCTCTACTGTGCAGCAGTAAACTAAACTCTGCTGGAAGGAGGGAAAGAAGGAGGATATGGTATTAGTTTCCTGTTGGTGGCAGACATTTGTCTGAAATGATGATGATGTAGAAATGTATTTGAGATTGTAACTCCTGCTATTTGCTGATAACACAATTGTAAAGGCAGCGAAGCCACAGGATTTGCAAAATGCACTAAATAATGTTGATTCCTTTTGTAAAACCTGGTACCGAACTGTTACAAACTCTTTGTTTTATCCCGGATATTTTTTTCCGTGGAAAAATACAAACGTTCCCAGAATTCAATTTTGGTTCAGATAAGTTAAAAGCTATTTAATTAACAAACAATAACTAAGCACGTTAAATGAGCTAGGGGAGAATTATTCTCAATGCAAACCGAGTCTCCACATTACAATTACCCACAGATTTACACTGTGAATTATTTGATCATTGTACCAATTCTTTTCTGTGGCAGTGAAGTTTGGGGGTTCCATAAGTTAAGCAAAAACTGAGAAGTTTCATAAGACATTTCTGGAACGTTTACTTCATGTGAACAAGCGTACTAAAAATGAAATTGTTGATGATGAACCTGGTGAGAATAGGTTCATTAGACTGTTAATGTCTAAACCCATTTAGACATTAACAGTCTAAATGGGTTTTTAAAGTACTTGGTTTTGGATCTTATTACCGCCGCTTTTGAGAGATTCTCAAAGCTAGCAGCGCCCCTTACACCGTCTTGTGGCACATGTAATTGGAAGCTGACATAAGCCCGAGGGTAACGGCAAGTGTTCCATTGCAGAGAAGTTGAATGAAGACTGCGGCGAGGTTCCAATCCCTGTAAAGAGCGGCCAGTCAGTGCCCTAGTTCTCGGCTACGCTGACTTTCCTAAACCTTTTGTTCCTGAAATAGATACAAGTTAGGCAGGACTTGGTTCCAGGTGAGGTGCTCAAACATCTTCACGATGACCATTGTCACCAGGGGGGCGATTGAACCACACACCTGCTGACAGAGAGATGCTTTTGGACCCAATAGGTGGCATGATATTGAGAAATACTGTCACAGCAGCAAACGCTGTTTGGTAGCTAAAGCAACCAGACCCACGGCTAGGACATTTCCTGGTAATATCCTACGTTCACAACTACTACGGATCCTGCTACGGAGAGGCTAAAGACTGCGTATTATCACACAAAGGATCAGCTAAGATCAGCCGCTGAACGTAGGAGTCCTGATTGAACTCCTCAAATGAAATGTGTTTAATAAGTCTAAGTTGGTCCACAGTGTTTTTTGTTAAAACAAAACAAAATAAAAATCCTGCCCCTAGTGAGTAAAAAATTAGCAATTAGGGTTAAAACATGATATAATAAAGATAGAACTCCTCAAGTTGATTTGTATGCACCAAATGTGGACTAAATCAAACAAATGGTTGAGATATTCTGACGCCTATAAGTCAAGTTAATTCACATGAACCATATCTGGATTAAATCTTAACAACAGTTAGGAAGTTGTGTCCGAAAAATAGTGGTTTTCACCAAATAGTGTCCCCCTAGGACATAAAATAGGATATCTATATATCTATATATCTATATAAGATAATCGATGTACATAGATGAGGATTCATATCTACCAAAGTATGACTAAAACGGATTAACAGTTAAGAAAAACGTTTGGAGATAAAGCTCCACCCCGTGTCAGGAATAAACAACCAACCCGTCTCAAATCTTATCTTTTTGCAACCATTTTGAGAGATAGTTTTTTTTACTTCAAACGTATCATACCCTTGATAAAGCAAAACAACAATGCTTAAATCATAAACATCAGGGAGTGCCAATTATTTTTTTAAGCCAGTGTATCCAAACTAGAATCTGTAATAGTTTAAACAAGAACATGTAATAATTTCATTCAGTTGGAATAAATGGTCCAAAATGAAATGTGATTCCCCGCTACTCACATTTTCCCTTGTGGTACGAGTGCCTGCTGTCTCAGATGGTCACCAGACCTCCCTCAATGACAATTACTGCACTACTGCTTATTCCGACCTTTACCGGCGACGTCTCTTCACTTGCTGCTCTGCCTGTCACACAGTTTGGACAAGAGCCTCAGAGAAGAAACTGTTCTGCTGCTCACTTTGAAACCTTGTTATACCAACGCAACCTCGGCTGTTTGATGTGGAAAATAATCGTCCCGGTGTTTAATTGTTGACATGTCTAATTTATTTTTATATTCTCCGGGCTGCTTTGTCTTTGCCATCATCACATTTATGAACGTGCCTGCATTCTTGTCCAGAATTTAATTTGTTCATATAAATTACATTCATTTGGTTTAGATTTAGTCCGTGAAACAATCGGAGGTTTGTTTCACCGTATTTGGAGACTCTTAAAACATTAGGATCCAACCTCTGGGAAAAATAAATATCCACAATGATTTCAAAGCCCAACAGCGCCAGATTTCAGTCATTCCTGATTTTACAACCCCGAGTGGAAAAATTCACAAAGGAAGACAGGAGACACACTGATATCCCCAGACGACAAAATTATTTTGTGACTAATTAGTGCAATAACTGACCATTTTAATGCCAGTGGAATATTCGTTAAGAACCTAGAAAGGGAGTTTAATGGAATCCAACTGTTAATTTAGCAAACAATGAAAGCTCTGTCTCCAGTATAATCTGCAAACAATCTGCTAAATTTCTCTGCCTGAGAAGAGAAACGAGCCAAACTCCTTCAGCTGTGATTGTATTACCTCAGAGACGCCAACGTATTTTACCTGAATTATCATCCAGCCTGATCCAAAGCGGATATTTTCTCTGTATATGGGCCTGTGCTTATTAGTATGCATGCATGCTTCCTATGAGGGGATGTGATTGAGCTTTCATGCAAATCACTATCTGACGTGGTGGGAGCACAATCCCTGCAGGGCGTGGAGAAGGAAGACAAAATCTACACGCCATTTCATTTACCTGGAGCCTAGAGACAGGCATTATGAATGATGATGAGCTGCTCAGAGGTGGGGGGAGTCCTGAGCATGAATGGACCTGTGTCTGCATGCATGAAACATTTAAGTGACTCAGAAATTTCATTGGATTCCAGCTGATTTTATAAAGCCACAATCCATCACAACTTTATCTTTAAACCAAAGCTCGTGTTGAGCAAAACCCCGCCTACGTATGCACTCCAACTCTTACCTGTCGGTGTCCAAAGTCATTGAGGATGGTAGCCAGCTTCTTTGTGCTGGCATATTGACGCTGGGAAACTGCAGCTGGGTTTGGATCCCTCCAGTCCATAGACAGTCGATGAAGCCACATTTCAGCCTGCTGCTGGTGAGGCTGCTTCAGACCAGGGTCAAAGCAGTGGACCTCACACCCTGCTCTAGCAAGAGAAATCTCCAGGGTCCGGTCATCCTCACCCAACCTGCAACCCACAAAGCAAAAGATGAAAATGACAGCGATGATTCGGTATTAATTCTAAATACTGTCTAAGCTCAAGCTAGAGAAGGTCTGGTTCATGTGTGACTAGCAGCTCCTAGCATTAACTTCAAAGTTAAAGGTTGTTGTAAACTAGTGGACAAAAAAGTGTACAAATCAGTGTACTTCTAGTGCTGGTACCAAGCCCGGATCAATGGGGAATGTCGCGTCAAAAAGGGTTTCTGGCGTAAAACCTGTGCCAATTCAATATGCAGAACAGGAAACTGATTTCCAAACTGGATTGGTCGGGTCCTTGGTTAAATACCGTCACTGGTACTGTTGGCCAGCAGGGCGCCAGCCGTGATCCAGGATGGAAACAGATGAGCCGGGATCAGCCAGAAAAAGAAGAACTTTAAAGGCGAAGTGAAGCAATTATGTTTTTCCTGATCTAGACTATTAACAGAGTACACATACAGTATCCAGATTTTGTCCACATAGCGGATTTGTGGAAGCTGGAACAACAGGCAAGCATGTAGATCTGAGTGACTTTGACCTCCACATTTAAATATCCAATTGCAATCAAGCAAGAGATGCCTTGCAAGACAAGGCATCTCCAAAAGGGTCCAAAACTTGCTGTTCCCTTAAGTCAGCACATAACAAAGTGGCCGGAGACTGATTAAAGGACGACCAAGGCTTATCAATGTGCATGAAGAAACAAGGCTCAGCCGTGATTTACACCTTTGCTTTTTACATCAATTAACTCAGAATTCTCAGTGACTCTCTACCTCCATCAACTCTTTTTCTCTAACCACAGTGTGCCCATTCTCCTCCCCCAATCACACAATCTCACCTTGCAGTATCAAATCATAAGAGCATGATCAGTGAGGGATGAGGTGCAGGGTCTTTTTAATCCCTTGTTGTGCTTTAGTCTGTGTAAGTCATCTAAATATGAACAACTGTTACACAAACTACAGCCTGTAATAAATGTCATGCATAATTGTCTTTTCAAATTCAAGTAAAAACCAGACATATGTCGTCCCCCGACAGGAAGGGTATATCCCAGAAGGGTCCACCAATCCCCTGCATTGTACAAGCAATCCCTGTGATTGAACTTCTCATTATTAGTATTTTTGAAACATTCTCGCCTAAGGGGGAAAAATATGAACTATTGTTGTCAAATATGACATATTCATGGTTATGGCTCCTCAAGTTGATTCACATGCAGCAAATCGGATTTCGTACGGAATCTTACCAATATCTATGAAGTTTTGTCCGATAACATAAAAAATATGAACTTTGAGTAAAATATGATATTAATATAATATGATGATATGACGGCATTTTCACTAAATCGGACTAACAGTTGAGAAATCTAGGCCGGAAAACATTTGGCAATATATCTCCACCTCGTGTCAGAAATAAACAACCGGCCTTTAACAAAATCAATCCAGTTCTTCCTTGCACTAAGCGCTATGTTTGAAAATGATCCATGAAATTGTTTTCTAGTAATCGCTTTAGCTTCTTTGGCGCGAACGAAGACGATGATTCCATAATATCCCTGACTTTTGTGTATATAATTAGATATTGGTTGGTAGAAGGATTGCTGTTTGAACTTAAATGGCCTCATAGATCAGAACAGAAGAGATAAATACCAGTTTTCCCCCATACACTTTAGACTTGTCAGAACAGGAAAACCAACATAGTATCTCAAGCATTAATCCTTAAAACATGAATCTAGTAATTCGGTAACCGAGGTTACATAACAGGCTGTTTTTACTGGACACTTTGACTGGTGTACAGTATAAGTAATGGTTCTGCTGCTCCATGAAAGAATTCCAGAAAGACATGACGGTGTGACGGTGAGCTCAATGCCCAGTTGCCCCCAGAAATGAGAAATGAGAAATTGGACTGCATCAACCCCAATCAATACTGGGAATTTGTTTTAATATTAACTTTATGCCTTGTTTTACTTTGGAGGGTGTTATGATCAAAAGATGGGACAGCAAGTGCTGCACTTCAAAAGCAGATGTGGCCCTAGATGAGTGGATATGTGAGCTTTTCACTGACCATACAGAATGAGGATGATGGTAATGTGCAGCCCATAATCTCATACAATATTTGATTACTATCAACAACTGTGCTGTGACTACATTGGGATAAATAATGACGGACCCAATAAGATTAGAGTGGTAAATTGGAGAAAGTGAAAGGTGAATAATCAGTCTTTAATGTGGAAAAACATCCTGCAGGTCTCCCTCCTCAGCCTATCATCCCACAAGCCTCATCCACTGTCATATGGCAGGATGATGAGATACCAGCTGCTCCTCCTACACAGGCAAGGTCGTCCAAACTCCATGAAACACAAAAAAATATATACGCAGATACAACAAAAACACTCCATCTAACAATATACACACTTTTACATTTCTATAAAAGCCAGTCGCAGGTATGTGCAGCAATGGGTTGTAGTGGAAGGGTTTGTGAGTCTCCTGTAAAATAGTTTAGAAGTCTACTGAGAATAGGAAACCCAGATACAAAGTATGGAAAAAAATCTCTCTCTCCCTGTGTGTGTGTGTGTGTGCTTTGAAATGAGGCTAGATAGGAGACACAAGGAGGAGGAGGAGTTGAAGAAGTTGAGCTTGAGAGAGCAGTTGGACTGTGATGTGGTCCTCTGTCTTCCTCAGTCTTTAGATAGATTCTCAGCAAGTTTCTGTTTTTTATAGAATATTGTATTTTAGGTTGACTCATCTTTATCGGGGTTGGAGGTTTATACACAAAAGTTGTTATGGAGATAGAGGGGTATATGTGACTTACTATCAATAGGAATCCAGAGCCTTAGAGGATGCACACAGCTCACAGACACGGAGTTCCTTGTCACTCTCATTTGCTGCCTGTACCGGTTTTTGAAGTAAGTTTTGCTCAAAAAGCTTAATTTACACAAATGAGGTTCAAAATTTTTTGCAGTAACTGCGGTGATGCATCATGAAACTATTTGGTATGACTCATCCAATCATTTCCAACAGCTGTCCAGATCCAGTCTGATAAAAGGAAAATGAAAAAGCAGCTTTCAGCACAATTTCCCTCATGTTGGCTACGTTCACACTGCAGGAAAAATGAGGCCCAGGTCTGATTGTTTGCTCGTATGTGACTTTTTCTTGGAATATGATCTTTTCCAGTTAAATTTCGATATATAATTTCCATATGGGGTCGTGAATCAGACAGATTGAACCTTCATATCAGAATTTATGTGACTTTGACGTTATCTTTCATTGACATAAACACTATAAACATCACTATTAACGCCATAAATATGTCTTTTAACACCCTAAACATCACTATTAACGGCATAAACATCAATATTAATGACATAAACATCGATGTAAACATCATAAACATCACAATAAACACTATAAACACTACAGTCATCACTATAAACTCTTTAAACATCAATATAAACACCATAAACACCACTATTAAAATAAACATACCTATTAACACCCTAAACATACCTATAAACACCATAATTATAACTATAAACATACCTATAAACACCATAATTATAACTGTAAACACCATAATTATAACTATAAACACCATAATTATAACTATAAACATACCTATAAACACCATAATTATAACTATAAACACCATAATTATAACTGTAAACACCATAAACATCCCTATAAACACCATAAACATAGCTATAAACGCCATAATTATAACTATAAACACCATAAACATCCCTATAAATACCATAAACATAGCTATAAACGCCATAATTATAACTATACACATCATAAACGTCCCTATAAACAATATAAACACCACTATTAACATCACTATTAACACTTTAAACGTCACTATTAACGCTATAAACTCTGTAAACATAATTTTTAACACCACAAACATAAACACCGTAAACATCACTATAAACATCATAATTATAACTATACACATCATAAACATCCCTATAAACAATAAAAACACTATAAACATAACTATTAACACTATAAACATCACTATTAACACTTTTAACACCGTAAACATCACTATTAACACTTTTAACACCGTAAACATCATTATTAACACCATAATCACTATGACCCTTTATTTACAGAGAGACAGAAAGCACCAATAGCAGTAACCTAACTGCTATTTCCCGCCTGCATCAGTATTTGTGCCTGCCCTACTGCCCAAACACCTGTGCTGTCTCTCAACCGACAAATCAATAATCTCCCAGTCTCCTGCAGGAAAATCAGCAGGGCAGAAACCAGGCCAATCAGATCAATGGCAATAAGTCAAGCCGGAATGATTGACTCTCCCAACTGCAGTCTAGTCAAGGCCAGGCAAACTCAATTCAAGATTTTCAGTCACTCATTGAGTGTATAAAAAGAGGGATGTGATGTTCAAGGTAGATGCTGCAGGCAGTTCAGGCAGAGAGGGTTTTATCTCTGCTTTTCCCACAGTGTTACTTAGTTAATGAAAATGAATTGTGCAAAATAGGAACTTAATTACAGGTATTAGAGGCTCTGTGACCAAAGATTTAAACGGTAAAAGATCAAGCTTAAAAAGGGGATGGATAGACAACAGTAGCTGTTATAACTACGTCGATCAGCCATAACATTAAATCCACCAGCCTAATTGTGTGTAGGTCCCTCCTATACCAACAAAACAGATCTGACCCATAAAGGCGTTTCCTCAACAAGACAACTGAATGTGTGTTGTGGAATCTAGCACCAAGACGTTAGCAGCCGACCTGCTCAGTGCAAGGCGGGGTCCTCTTATCATCTTACTTGTTTGTCCAGCATGCTCTGAACAACCGGGATTTCTGTAGATAACCCACTGACTGTCTTAAAATTAGTATTTCGAACTGTCCCGTCAATCTGCACATGTTATAGAGGACATCTAGTGGAGACTCTGCAGATGGATTATTTATGAGTGATTACAGTTGGGATTGGGTTTGCAGAATAAAGGGTAATATTTGACCTGTGGTGATAAGGGTTAAGATTGGGGAATTCGTCTATACAGAGGCAGTGAATATCTGTACGTACCCGAAAGAGTAAACCCTGCAGTGTTTGCTTTGTATTCTGTGAGTCAGGCTGTACTTGGGGTCCAGACAGGCGGCCCATGCACTCGTGGTCCTCTGCTGAGCAGCTTCGTCACCGGCCAACGATGCACACGACACCTGGACAAGTAGAAACAGGCTCACATTATAAAGGATCTTTACTGTATGAAGTACCAGAGCTTCTTTACATGAGGGTGCTGATTTCCCACCTCCATTGACCTTTGACATTCTTCTATGTTAACACAATACTCCTGTTCTCAAAGATACATAGATGAAATTTCACATCGTGCCCTAAACCACAAAGACAGTGCTCAATGACGCAGACCAAAGTATCTTCTAAAGCTCTATAAATGTTCTGTGTGAAATAAGGAGCAGTCCAGGCAACACAGGTATGACTTATTTGCTGTGTTTGTATGATTGATAGCTCTAAAGATCGTTTTTTTGAGATGTATTAAGTTAATTTAGGCAAAACCAAGACAGAGTGTGTCTTTAAGCTTTAAACATTTTGCTCTATTAAGTCAGGTGTGGAATCCATAATCTGTCTTCAACAGCATTAATCTAGGCTTCAAATAGGTGGATTTAATCATATATGCAACTAACTGACTGGACAGAATTTATGGAGTATGCCAAAATTTTAGATACATTTTTTTTAGAGAAAGAGGAGGCAGCCTGGCCCTCTGTTGGTGGTTCCCCTCAGAAGTCTCTTGTGTTAGTGAGCTCTCGGGTCATTCTCTGGTTTAATGGGCAGTGTTCACTTGGTGGGTAGTTTAAGAAAATCAATAAAATACTTACACAAATACACAAAGAGTAGATGCATTATTTTCTACCGTGAGATTATGTTGTTGTTGTGAGACTTGGCTACCGCTAGATTGTTGTGACTGATCGTATTTCTTCTCCTGATAACGTGGCCAATTGCTGTGCTCTTTGTTCTTCATAGGGGCTGCATTCCTTAAGTAGATGTTTAACTGTCTGTCTCTTGAACTGGCTGGCCCTTCTTGGCCATGCAAGTCCACAGTGTCATAGTCTCAGTCTGGTCATCATGACAGCGTGCCTTAGATCCTTGCCCAGATAACACGCTTTGACTTTACACTCTTTTGTATTGAAAAGTAATGACGGCCCCTTCGTTCGATTTCCCACCATTTCTGCCGCTCGGCTGTTATCTTTTCCCTGATTATACATCAACATTCTGATATCCCGACACCCACATTCAAATCAAGGTTGAGTCCGAAGTTAATAAGCTGGTTCTGATTTGTTCTTGGTTGATTTGGTTCTTTTCTTTTTTCTAATTGTCTAAAAACATTCTGTGAATTAGAGGAGTTATCTTAAATGTCCTGTGGTTAGGATTTAGTGGCACCTAGCATGAAGACCGCATATTATGACCAACTGACTAGCCCTCCCTTCATCCTCCTCTTGCAAGCATTTGGGACACTTAAGGTGACCTCTTAAAACATTAAAGGCATTGTTTTGACTCTTTGGAAGAGAGCTGCACTCTGTGGACAGGAAAGGCTCTTTCTAAAGGTAACAAAACAACTGTTCTTAGTTTCAATTGATTATATACGGATGAAAATAAAATAAAAAGTACTGCATATATATGCATGCGCTTGTGTACTGTATATTAAGTCCTAAGGTTGTTGGGTCAGGATGCTGACTCAGGTGAAATGAAAGGAGTCCTAGCAGTGAAGAATCAAAAAACACAACGTGATTTCCAGGCATAACCTGTTGTCAGGGAATAACGAGCGTTGTATACTAAATAAACATGTTGTGTTTATTTAGTCATGCATGTTTTAATTTGGAGGTCAGCACCAGAGTGTCTTTGTATTTAAAGTGAGAGACTTTTACTGTTTCAACAGAAGCTCTTTGTTTCATTGCTGCGGTGGATTGAATAAACCATCCATTCATCCATTTTTACTTAAGTAACTCCCTTGTCCGAACGAGGAATAATAATCTCCATTAAACCAGACAGATGAGGGAGTATGTTAGGTCTTTAACGTCTGTGTCCATTAATGCGTCCGCTGGGTCCATTCTGGCCAGTTCGTTCTGTTAGGAACTTTCGTTGGGGCAAGGTTTGGACCCAGGTGCAGACGCAGGACAGCGGAGGCAGAACAGGTGCAATTAAAATATTTAATAAATCAAAACTAAGGCAGGAGGAAAAAGAATGGGGGAAAACAGTAAACAACTCAAGAAACACTGGGAAACAACTTAGGTGGAAAAAACTATTGGAAATGGCTGAGGCGAGTGATGACATGTGGAAACATCAAACAACAGACTGGCAAAGAAGGAACGGTGAGGACAGACTATATACAGTGATGTAACGAGACAATGAGACACAGCTGGAGGGGAAACACAGGTGAACATAATGACCAATCACACAAGAGGAGAACAGAATCACAGGACAGACACAGAGAGGGAAAAGAAAAACAATTGAAAGACAAAATGACTAGACTAAGAAGGAATAAGGAAATGAAGACAATAAACAGATAAACACACTTAAAATGCAAAACAAAGGAAATATGAAGGAAATATAAAACTAACTAAACAACATACATAACACTTTCAAAATAAAACAGGAACACAAACCAAAATGACGAACCTTCACAATAAAATAATACTAAATGAACACCAAGTCAAGACACATACATACATACACACACATACATACATAAACGCATACATAAACATACATACATACATACATGCATGCATACATAAACATACATACATACAACCTACATACATACATAAATACATGCATACACACGTACAACGTACATACATACATACAACGTACATACATACATAAATACATACATTCACACGTACAACGTACATACATAGACGCATACATACATACATACATGCACGCATACATAAACGTACATACATACAACCTACATACATACATACATACATACATACATACACACAATATACATACATACATACACACATACATACATACATACATACACGCATACATAAACATACATACATACAACCTACATACATACATACATACATACAACGTACATACATACATAAATACATGCATACACACGTACAACGTACATACATACATACAACGTACATACATACATAAATACATACATTCACACGTACAACGTACATACATAGACGCATACATACATACATACATGCACGCATACATAAACGTACATACATACAACCTACATACATACATACATACATACATACATACACACAATATACATACATACATACACACATACATACATACATACATACACGCATACATAAACATACATACATACAACCTACATACATACATACATACATACAACCTATGTTGTATGTATGTATGTTGTATGTACGCTGTATGTATTTAGGTTGTAGGTTGCTGATCACATCAAACTAAGCCTCCCGGCGATGATCGAACGGCCGGCACCTCTAATCATAACAATAATCAGGAAAACCTCTTCAGCTGGTTTCATGCTGTTGTGGTTCTATATAAAACATTCTCTTTAGTTAATATGACGGTGCTGTATCTTTGCACAAAACACAGACTGCTGCTGATGAGGCAGTTATGTCGCAGGTCATCTCTCTGAGTAACCGCCGCAGCAAGCTCTGTCTCAGCGTCTCAGATGAAGATGCTGCTGTGCGCCCTCAAACTCAGCGCACAGCTTCCCACAAGCTCACACTCACACTGTCGCTTTTCTCTCTGTTCTTGTCTTTCTGTCACACACACATAAAGGACACATACACACAGATACACACACGTGGCTACATAAACATGTAAATAAACACACTCAGATATGCACTAATTTATTAAGTAGGGGCTTCCTGGAAGATAATGACGGGGTGATCATTAATTGGGAGCCGGGTACTGTTCTGTTATTGCATGAGGGGAAAAAAAGATAAGATTTCTCACCCAGCCAATTTCATTACATTCAAATGCTTCGAGAAAAAAAGAGCAATCAAAACAAACACTTTGTATAAGCTGCACAATGGGGACAGGAAAATGTCATGCTTCCTCAATCGGAACAGCTTAATAATTTTCTACTCATTCAACACCAACGTAAACTGACAAACAAACCGCATCATCTCATAGATTGAGTATGAATTGAAGGGCTCTGAGTTCCATCTGTATGGTAATCAATACAGTAATTTAAAATGTGCGTGCTGTCAAGCAACACAATCCTTTCAGACTGAGCGGAATTTTAAAAAGGTACCAGCTAGGAGCAAACAGCTTCAGGCCCGATCTGGTATACTTCTCAAAGACCCGTCAAAATAATGTCCTCCCTGGCCTTCAGCAACTACCACCACAAAGCAATAAACCTGTTTTCTGTTCCACACTTTCATTATACTCACAATACATCTCTCTTTCTTCCCTGCACATGTCCACATTCTGTAAAAACACCCAACAGATGAGTTAAAGTTATATTACAAGCGATAAAGCAACCTTAGGGTAAAATTTGGGGGAATAAGCTGCTGAGAGTCAGAGCAAGGAGGCATTACTTCATAAGATGATGATAAGAAAACGGGGGCCTCATCAACACCTAAGCACTGAGTTATTACAGAGTTATTACATAATATGTGCTCATAGAAAAACGATTGCTGGTGATTTCGGAATGAATTAGTTGGCTTTCTGCGGTGGCAAACGCACTGCAGCTTAAGAAAACATTTGCAGATAGACAAAGAAGAAGCAAATGAAGAAAACATCTTCATAAATTTAACGACACTGCAAAAGCCACTACGCAGCGGAAGCGTTCACGAAGGACACCTAAAAATGTTGCACCCACGGAAGCACGTCAAAATCATACCTGAAAAAAAGTAGTCATTTTAAAGAATAAGCCACTCATTGAAGGGGAAACGGGAAAGGTGGAGCATCTTGTCAAGCTTTATTTCAATAATAATATAAGTTTTAATTGAATCTTTCGGGCAGTTGAACACGACATAATCATAAGTATCAGAACTATGAAAACGCCGAGTAAACAACTGGGTTCTTTCCAAAAAAAGAACCGGACAGACTTGGAGGAAAACTTCTCTTTTGCGGAGCAGGAGATGCTTCAATGAAGGATATAGTCGTCACACAATGTAGATGGAGGCTTAAATACCATAAACAGTGATCCTAAAGTAATCAGACTACTTCACTTACCCAGTAACGGGCATCAGAGAGTGTGCGCGTGCGTGTGTACGTGTGGCACAGCAGAACACACTTACAGTTCCGACTTTATTCTCGTAAAAGTATGACTTTTCTCTCGTACAGTTACAGCTTTATTCCCGTAATATTTTTTAAAAAATGCAATGTGGCCCTAATACTCCTTCCTTCTTTTTAAATGCTTCATTTACTGGATCAAACAGATATATTACACATTTCGTTGATATTTTTATCTGCTGTGAAAGCTTCGGGTCGGGCGGTCATGTAATAAAATGTTAATAAACATAATGAAAACTACACGTAAACTTACCAACGACCCTCAAATGCACATTACCCAAAGCTATAGTAAACAAGGTGTTTTATTATACCTGCTTAAGAAAACTCTTAGCCACCATTGCACATGCTAACTTGTGCGATGGTGCATGCTTGTGCATTAGCATGTGCGATGATGGTTAGCATCGCACATGCTAATCACCATCGCACATGCTAATGGCGACGTGTTCATACAGACCAATCCAAAACAATCGGCTACAAAAGCTACTTTGTTGTAGTTCTTTTATATAGAAATCCTAACATAACAATGTTTCTTCATGAAAGCCATATTTTATGGCATTTATTAAATTGTGTTTTTTTTTTAATCTAAGGTGCAAAAATTAGAATGATTATAGGGTGGTTTCAATTTTATCAGTAAAAGACTATCCATGTGCAACAAAATTTAATAGGGTCTATTCTCCATCCTCGCAGCTTAATAGAAAAATCTATTAAATAGTTTTGGTGTGATTCTGCAGAAAACCCAACTAGTGAATGAACGCAGCTGAAGAAATACACGGATCAGCCAAAATATTAGAACCAGTAACTGGTTTTATTGTACTGGCTGAGCAGTTGGTAGAGGTGATAAATGTCGAGTTTATAAAGGAACAGATAATAATACCAGTAGGAAATCAAAGAATCATGACTCACTTGTGGAGTTGTGATATAGTCGAGGAACCTTTTAGCTTCATCCTCCAGTGAATGACTCTCACTGGCCCAGGGTTCCAAGTCTATGTGCCACCGAGGAGTCTGAAAAGAAAACACACACACACAATTATTGTTAAAAGAACTAAAAAACACTTCACTGACATCAAAGTAGGTCAAGTCAAAAGAAATCTGGTACAAAGGGAGTTTTATTCTTCCAGGTATTATTTAACCCACTCCGCGCCCACTGATGGAAATAGAACGAGGCTAGAATGTTCTAAGAGATTGATTATTTTCCCACCTGTGTGTTAGTGACAAAAAACTGCTCACATTGATTTACACATTTAGTTTAGTGGAGTGGATGTTATATTTATACAGTTGTTATGCATAAAGAATGGCCAGTAGGAATCCGTTGGAGCTCTGTGAGGTGAAGGCGGAGGGGTGTAAATAAAGAAGTTGGATGGAGCAGTGATGCATCATCCTGTAATCATGCATCATGTCAGACACCATTGGAAAATGTGAATCATCAGCCCTGGTATGAATTATCAGTGTGGTTTCTGGATAAAACAATTCCCAGATATGGGCGCTGCAGGCTTCATGGGTGCTTCATGGGTGCTACGGTTTAAGCTCTGTTTTTCCATGGATATGCAGAGAAAGAGCTAACGAGATCATGTTTGGGTTTGTTTGTTGCTGTCAACTCATCCGGTCAAAAGAACCATGGTTACATCAGGTCTGTTTAGGAAATCAATCTGCCTTAGCTATTTTTAGTTTCTCTACTTCTAGTTTTAGCCGTAGTTAATCTTCCAGGCTTCATGGCTTACAGAGTTCTAATCACACCATTTATATTCATTGTTTTGAATTATTTGAACATCATTTTTCATTACGGGGGATTGTGTGCAGATCAGCTCAATCATATTTTCATAAACAAATATAAAACAAACTATGCACACACATACACTTGTACATACAGGTGTGTGTGTGTGCTTGAATATACACATATGCATTTGTACAAATACATGGAGATCTAAAACGGCACAAACTCTAATACATAAATTGGCTCATAATGTGTTTTATTCTCTTCCTTTTTCAGGACACATGTACAAACACACACAGATGGTGCACTGCTCATACACTCGTTTTATCTCTCCCTTTAATATCTGCAAAACTGGCTCCCTTTGCTACTCACAGTTTGGCATTGAACAGTGTATCAAAACTGAATGTCAAAATCAATCTGAATGTTTGGTGTTTCTCTTTTCTCCCCCTCTCTATAAAGTCATCTCTCTCTCTCACTCACACACACACACACACACACACACACACACACACACACACACACACACACACACACACACACACATATATATATATATATATATATTTATTAATTAAAATTAACTTCTTAATTTTAATTAATAAATGTTTGACATTTATTAATTAGGAGGATATTGGTTATTATATATCCCTCTGTGTGTATTGGGTCAAGCGAGGTGTGGATCAAATGATGTCCCAGCTGTGCATCACTAGAGAATGCATGTTAACCTCATGTAGGTATGCAGGAGCAACTGATTACACGAAGAACATGCCAGTGGTTTCAGACATCGACCACACACTCCTTTGGATGCACAGATGTGCTAATTGCACAATATGGGTGCAAATGAGCTGCTATGCATCGGTCAGAAGAGCCTCAAGTACTGTAGGGCTGGAAATGAAGCTGCTCAAGAGACTGAAAGACTGAACAGAACAGGAATGTAAACATGGGTTTAAATTTAACTGATTGCATCAGATTGAAAGAAGAATATCAATCTTCTTTCAATCTATAGAAATACTGAAAGCGGTTGAATTTAATTGTGTTTGAACAATGGGATTTGTCGACACTTTAAGAGTTGGCAGAGCAAAGGAAGTAGTGGAATTGACTTAAATTGAAGTGTCAGGTGACGTGTGATCACTGAAAGATGGCAACTGTGCTAATTTCTGTCCTCAAAGTTAATAAAACTGTCCCATGGGGGTAAAACTTACATTGAATTATGGTCCATTAAGGTTTTTTTTACATTCTTGTCGGCAGTGTTTCTCTTTCTTTTGAAAGATTAAAAATCATTATCACATTCGTGACCCTTATTTGACCACTCTCTTATGGGGCGTTTCTGCATGGCCTGCACGTCTCGATGTAGCTGGATGTTTTAGTGGATCTGTGCCACTCAGTTTGGCGTGAGAGAGGTGTGATCAGCCAAGCCAAGCGTGAGTAATCCCTCAGGCGTAAACCATGGATGGCGGAGCAAGACAAGACTGAATAAAACAAGAAAGCGCTGTCAATCAGACGAGTGAGGAATTCGGTAGCAGAGGGGGTGTAGGACATGAAAATGGAAGGAAAGAAGGAAAGAATTCCAGACCTGTCCGTGGATTTCATATGAAAGTCAACATTTGATAGCAGTGTTGTCATGAGAAGGTAAAAAAAAGCGTAGTCTGATCTCTGCTTGACCGTCACTGTCATCTATTGCCAGGGAAGAGTCACAGGCCTATTGTAAAGCCTTAAGGCCACAGAAGGGTTGCTGTAAAGTCTGACCAATCCTGCTGCTCATTTCTTCAATTATTCTCTCCAGAGTCCAGATGTTCCTGAAAATACCACCAAGCTATGCAGCAGAGGGATCAAAGCTTTCAGTTGAACAGCATGTGGAACACATCTTTTTAAACACTGTGGACTGTAGAAGTAAGGGAATGTTCTTTGACATGCTGTATTCTCCTCACAGCCTGAGCAAAAACAGTACGTTTCTGCCAAATGAAGGTCAAGATGAAGGACGGATGTGTGGGCAGATCATGGTTCAGTGAAATAGCCCGTCACTGGGTCACACTAGCCTCCCTCCCAGAAGCCTGTGCAAATGCAATGCAGGGAGAAAGGAGGAGGGTCGCTGGTATTTTTTCTGTGATGCTAGGAATTTTCATGTGACATTATCACATGAACTTTGTTACATTTTAAACAACCCACTGTGATTAATATAAAGAGAAAGAACATTTTTTAAAGGAATGATTGAAATCATTGGTTTGCACAAATAAACAGTCTGAAAGGGAAAAAAAACTGATGAATAAATGCATAAAGAACTGCCGCCATTTTATTCATAGATTTTTTTTTTTACATCTCTCAGCAAAACTAGCTTTTGTGTTTGCACCAATTTTCATATATTGAGTAAAGTATCACATTTATCAATAATGCTGGGTTAAAGGTTCATATTCCCGAGTGTGGTTTGCTTTAATAATTTAATTTAATTTGGTTGACGATTGTAAAAGAATATCATTTCATTTTCTCCGGAAATGTCAGCCGTAGGATTCACTTGGGTTATGATCCCTGAAAGATACAATATGTTCTGAACAAAGTCTGTGGTTTGTGGAATACTGATGACAATTAATCTTCAAAGATTTTTAGATCGTGTCTTTAATCTTAAGTATTTATTTCCTGCTGATTGTCACGAATATAGGAAAATAAGAGTTCATGGCCTGATACAGTATGTTTTGATCTTCCAATAGGATCCCCACACGTGTCATATCAGAGGAAGTTATGTCCCCAAAACACTGTTTTTCCTAAGAAAACTCCCCGTAGCGACTAATATATGAACTATTAGAGTAAAACTAGAAGGATACGTTTCGTTTCTATTTATTCAGTCTTCAATGCTATCACTTATCACTTCTGTTTACTACAAGTACTTATGTAAATAAAAACAGTTAGTGCTTGTGCCACTGAAAACTGAAGCAACTACATAATAGTTATATGATAATATAATATCAGAAAACTATGAAGCTTCTATGGACCAGTACTTTGTGGTTAGCCATTTTGACAAAATGTGAATTTATTCTTCACACAAGTATACAGACTCTGTTATTCCATACTTTTATAACTCCCAACAAATCTGATGAAAAGGCCAAAAGCAGGAATGTGGTTATCTGTGCCGTAATACTTCCCAACGACTCTACTCCGAGGCAGTCAGCCAACAGGCCAATCATTCTGACTGCTCTAATTAATAAATAGGTTTGTTACATAAAACGCTCAGTAATCTCCTGAAACAGCTGAACACATAAGCTTCTGATAAATGCTCTATACTCCAGTCAGTAATATTGCCAGGGGAATGGTACTCACTCACAACAGGTTGTAATGAAGGGATGAATGCTGATAACTTGATTGCTTGATAAAAAGAGGGATACAGAATATCATAAAATTAATCATTTAAGGATGCCGCAAACAAACTGAACCGAAAACAGAATAGATCAAACCTCCTCAAACCAACTAATACCTCTGCTGCTCACTTTACCGGTCCATCTACCAACCCTCACTTATGGTCATGAGCTCTGGTTAGAGACCCAAAGAATGAGGTCAAGGATACAAGCGGCCGAAATGAGCTTCCTTCGAAGGGTGGCTGGGCTCAGCGTCAAAGTTAAGGTGAGGAGCTCAGACATCCAGAGAGAGCTCGGTGTAGAGCTGCTGCTGCTTCAACTCGAAAGGAACCAGTTGAAGTGGTTTGGGCATCTGATCAAGATGCCTCCAGGACGCCTCCCTCCGGAGGTTTTTCAGGCATCTCCAACTGGAAGGAGAGCCCAAGGTAGACTCGAAACTCTCTGAAGGCATAATATCTCTGCCACTTTTCATGTGCTTTTACATTTTGATGCTGCTGCATATTTTTTCTATATTTAGATTTTTTTGCCTAAACAATAGCTGCTAAACAGTGTTTTTGTTGTTTTTAAAACAATGACGATAAAGATCTTTTCTATTCTATTCCATTCAAATCCACATCTGGTATGCATTTACTCTACAAAAGAATCTGGATGGATGTGTGCGACTCCTTCTCTCTCTCTCTCTCTCTTTCTCTCTCACTCTCTCCATTCTCCAGCTCAGCAGCAGCACTGTCTGCTAGTAAATAGCTTCATCATTCTGAATACAGGTACCCAGGGAGTCTTTTCCAGATGTACTGCCATCAGTAATCAGGAGTATCATATTGTATTCTGTCTTTCTGCGTCCCCCAACTCTGGTTGGAGTTTGCAACCGCTGACTGGATGTTGGAAAAGAGACGCCTGCTGCCAACCTTTTCTGATGTAAGCAGAGACACACTTCCTTATAGACTATTCAACTAAAATAAAAACAAATCATTGAAATTTCTTGAGAAATTTAAGCATTGTAGTGCTTTTCATTGAGCAAAAATTACCGGCTGCAGTAGATTAGTGGTACCAAGGTCCACATTTGGTGCATATGAATTGACTTGAGGATATCTATATTCTATGCATCGTGTTTTACTTTAATATTTCATATTTTACTCAACACGGGGAATTTCTTATGAAAAAAGAATGTTTTTTTGTACCTCACTGACTAACTGTTGTTCCGATTTAGTCCACATTCGGTGCATATGAATTGACTGTAGGAGATTTATGATTTATTTTTGATATATTATATTTTACTCTAATAGTTCATATTTAACTCACAAGGGGGAGCTGTTTCAAGAAAGACACAATTTTTGTGGTCATAATTTCCTAACCTTTGGTCTGACTTAAACCAAATTTTGTGCAGGTTAAACAACTCATTGAGATCTCCCTTGCATATAACATGTTTAACTCTAAGTTCATATTTTACTCACCAGGCGAAGCTTTTTCCCCCCGTAAAACCCTGTTTTTCGGACACAACTTCACATTTAATTTTAGGGGAAGACAGCGTAGGCCTACTTTTCTCTCTTGCCTCATCATGTTCCTTTCCCCCTATTTTTTCTGTTTCTAATTCATAAATGATGGCTAAATATGAAAATGTAAGAAAATTCTAAGACAAGGGAGAAGTATATTTGTAGCCATATAAAAGCCTAGGGTTATGGCTAACTCTTACATCCCTTGAGAGAAAGCCAAAGCTTTGAGTAAGCCTTAGAGCAACAAAAATCTCTGTAAACACTTGTTATCAAGGTTCATTGGCACGCTGTTGCTTTTGGAGCTAAGTGGCGTCTGTCATCCTTGTAACCGGACACTTTTGTGCTACTGGAATGGATTCCTACTAAACAAACAAAGCTTGGTATTCTGGTAGTAAAAAAGATTATTTGCTAGAAGCAGGTACTCGTGATCTGTATGAGTTTATAGGTGAATGTCAAAGATGGGTGCGGGGAATCCCATTTCAGAGGTCAATGCTCTCATTCATATAAGCTTGGTGGGAGCCTGAGAACTTCTTGGAATGTTCCAGACAAGACGTTCGTGTCTGAAGGGGTATTGTGCATTTAAGACTCATGTCTTGCCATTTGGACACTGGCTTTCCCTCCCAGCAGTGGGTATCTCGCCCGAACCAGTTGGCTCAAACAACAGGCCCTCTGTTAAATCTTTCTATAACATAATGTGCATTGACTAGCTTCAGTTTTTTCAACCTAAAACATAAGATTTAGATAATTTGGTGTGATGAAGGGTTCTGGATTTCAAACTCTGGCTCACATTATCTAAATCACAATCTATAAGGATGTCTCCAAATCTTATTTCCATCTAATGTTGACATCTTCCCAGTTCCAGATGCACTCTTGGTTGTTCCTTATATATAAATTGCATGTTAGCCTGCGCTCATGGCGATAGCCCAATTTCTATAAACTTTACTGAGAGTGGTAGCTGATCTTCTTCAAGGTCTCTCTTCGTGTCATACCCCAAAAAGTAGGGAGAGAATCCAAGTCACCCTGTTTCCACTCGATGGACTAGATACTTATCTTAGGCTGAATGGGTAAAGCTTTGGTCCTTTCTAGACCGGTCACCTTCTCCATGTGGGCTGGTATATGCATAAGAAATGATAGGATGTCAATGACGTTCAGTCAGGAAGACTGGCTTCATGCTCACTCGTTACTTGCGTTCCCTTTCTCTGTCGCCCGCTCCTTTCTCTTCTTCAACTCAGTTAGTTGACTGTCAGCGTTTCACTCTCAAAGTCGAATCTTCCCACATCCTGATTGAGACAATCATCTCGTGGCGGTAAACCTTTAAAACTGTCCTTCTGAATCATGTGACGCTCCTCCACCCATTCAGCGCTCATGGGTCTTTGCGCCACGAGATGAGGGTGGTGTCATTTATCTCATCTAACTCTTGACAAGGAAACAACGCACAGCATTTCCCAAAATCTTGAACCATTTCTTTCATCTTTAAAGACATAATGTGTGCAGGTTCATTGGTGATGCAACCACCTCTAATATACAGACTAGGGAATATTTACAATCAAGGTTTTTCTTCGGGAACTTAATATTTACATTGTTTGTGTCAGTCCAGAGCTTTGGAGCCGCAGTGAGTTTCTTATGTTCCCATGATTCCTCAAATGCCCCGTCTTGAGGTTAAAGATGCCCGAGATCTGACTCCAGTCACACTGTAGGGATTACAGAAGTCAACCCACCAGTCCCGACCTCCCTCCATCCCTCTCTCTCCCTCTCTCCCTCTCTTTTTCTCTCAACAGAGGTCCTTCAGCTTTACAAGACATGACAGGGGTCACTTGAATTCTGCATTAGAAATATAACTGGGGGCTCTAATATTGCTAGGGTGGGGGGGCACAGACAACCCAAACTGATATTCCAGGGCTGAACTAAAACCATGTTCAGTGGCAAGGTATTCATTTGGACTGAAAGTGTTGCTTATTTGAACACAAGTAATCAGAGTTGGCACAATGAACATAATCACAGGCATTCTGTTTCATTCACAGAGAATTAGCAAAAAACTTAAAAGGCCACAAGCATTTTTCATTTTTCTCTGTCTAGCGAGTCTCTGAACAAATAGTAACGGCTTTAGACGGTATTTCGGACAACATTACGTTATTGATTGTTTCAACAGGTGAATAAAGACGACTGATTTTCCTCTCTAACAAGATTACGAGATGAGTCATTGATGGGGTTACACTTGATGGTAGCCAGAGTTTGTTGTACTTCATAGAATAAAATCTTTTGAAACTGACCCGCCCGGTTCCATGGCTTCTCTGTTGGGATCTACTGTATTTACTGACTGCATGCTGGCTTCATGGTTGAGTGTGTGTGACATGGGAGTGACAGCTGGCCAATCAGGGATAAATCTCTCACACATGCTCACACATTCCCAGTACCTTCCTTGGGAAATAGACTAGTGTGGAATACAGAAGGATTTTATGGGATGGATGAGCATATGTTTTCGGAAAAAAATGACTCAAGTTAAGATTCCTCACAACATCTGTATAATGGCTGTTTTTAACAGATGAGTATAATCGTTTTTGCTGATGCAGAACCACAATTAACACCTAATATACCAATGTGACTAACAACAACACAAGCGTACACCACACGCCTCTTGGACTCAAACTCAAACTCAAAAGGCACAGATATTGATCAAGCCCAGAAACTACTGTAGAATTTCCATCGGTACAGGCTGACTCACAGATGAATGGGACAATAGCAACTATATTGGAGAAACCCATCAAACGTTTTGGAAAACGGTACAGCACAGAGCCCAAACATACATTCTACTGCTCACAAATCATCACCTCTTTTCTTAACCCAGCTTCCACAACTCGATCCAAGCTCTTCATCAGCTTTGTACCTCTGTAGCTGCTACAGCTCTGCATATTAACCCCTTGTTTTTGGCACCAAGTCCTTTTCTCCTTCCGACCTCTCATCAACTCACCACATGCCTCTTATGTAGCCTTTGCTACCTTACCCTTTGCCTTACGCCGCATTTATTTGTACTGTCATGATATCCCTCTTCTTCTACCCCAATCTTTTGCTGCAAATACTCTCCTAAACCTCCTTATTCCACCACTAAATCTCTTCATACTCTTTCCTGTGTCAAGATGACACACTAAGTACCTTAATACATCAATTCCTACTAAAAGTTCACTCAGCAGCCTTCCTTCCTCATCTTCCACCATTTGACCTTCTGCTTTACCGCTTTGCCTCTTTTGTACCACAAGAGTCATCCTACACTCTATCATTCTATGACACCTGGCTACATTCTCCCCTGTCATCACCTTGCAGGGCAATATTTTACAATGATAAAACAGTTAATACCCTCCTCTGATGCCTCTAACCTTTCCGCCTGCAGATACCTTGTACAAACAATATATCTACCTTCCTTCTCTCCATCATCAACTAGCGCTCTATCTTTACCTGTCGTCGTGCCAACACTTCAGATTCCAACTCTCACCCTCACACTCTTGCCTTTCTTCATCTCTGGCCCTCTTAATCTTCTTTTGTTTTCGACTAACAGCAGCGTAGTTTCCTCTAGTACCCTGCTGGTTAACAATGCCAGAGGTGGTCGCCAGTGTTGGTCGTTCCTAATTCACAACCCCGACTGATCTGGTTTGGAAATCTGTTCCACTTAATGATTTGTTGTAGGTTTTACGTTGAATGCCCTTCCTGACACAACCCGCCCCAATTATCTTGCTAAGGAACGGCACTGGAAGTAAACTGGCAAATATATGGGGGCCTTAAATGTAACATCTATAAAGACCAGCAAGGAAAAGAGTCAAAGAGAGCAGCGAGGGAGGGGAGTCAAGTTAGAGCTCAGAGGCAGGAGAAGGACAAGGTGGGAGTCGGTCAGGGAATGAGCCAGGGAGGGAGAGCTCATCTATCACAGGTGTTTTCTAATAATCTGATTGCTCTCTCTGCCTTTTTTGCTGTAGTGGGAACGATCTGGGAGGGAGCCGGACGGAGAGTGAAGGCTGAAGTACACGTCAATCAGGCTGCGATCACAATGCTGTCTTTATGCTCGATTCAGTTTTTTTTAAACTGAACCGCATGACAATCAATCAATCTTTATTTATATAGCGCCAATTCACAATAATCAGAAAGGTGCTTTCCAGAAAAAGCAGGTCTAGACCAGAGTCTTTATATAATTATCTACAGAAACCCAACAAATTCTTCCGTGAGCAAGCACTTGGCGACAGTGGCGAGAAAAGAATGCCTTTTAACAGGCAGAAACCTCAAGCAGATGCAAGACTCTGGGTGGACGGCCTACTGCCATGACCGGTAGAGTTTGAAAAATGTTCAAAAGAACAATAACAAAGATGTCGCACAAAGCACACTGAAGGTTTTTGTTTATAGTGAGTGTTCCAAGCAATGTTTATAGTGTTTATAATGATGTTTATAGAGTTAACTGTGACGTTTATAGAGTTTATTGTAATGTTTATATTGTTTATAATGTTTATATCGTTAATATGGACGTTTGTAGTGTTTATAGTTATGTTTATAGTGTTTTATACTGATGTTAATTACGTTTATAGTGATGTTATAGAGAAATTGTACGAAAGGCATCGCTGTCATCTGCTGTGCAAAGAAGCAGTCCTGCTTTCCGCCTCATTTTTTGACTCGTGATGCGTGAAAACGAGCCCAGCTAGTGGGAAGACAAAGAGAGAGAAGTGGAAGGAAAGGAGAGAAAGACAGGAAATGGGAAACGTATGTCACAAGTGGGAGGTGAGACTGAAGTTTTAATTTGAGACAGACGGGAGAACTGAAGCTGTAAGAGGGAGGATGAGAGCACAAAGAATGTGAAACAGGATAACAGGACATCGCCATAGAGCAACAGTGATGCTGGAGATGAGGGCCCGAAGCTAGAATGGTAGAAGGGAGGTGTTAAGAAGAGATAAACAGCAGTAGTATATGACAGAAATGTCATTAGGGCCCCTCCAGGACACAAATTCTGTGTGAGCATATTGCGGTATGAAATATTTATGCTTCGAGAGTGCCTTTCTCTCCGTGGGGCATTATAGCCCTGCAGAAAGTTTGTGACATTTAAAACATTGTTGCTCCTCTGTCTGTAGACCCTTTTGCTCATCCAAAATTCAGACACAAAATATAAAAAACAATTCTCTCCTCAAAGGAACAAAATGACGATACGCAGTACAAGTGGAAACAATAAAAGGGCTGTTTGAGAGATGAAAGCAAAATTAAATATGTTCCGTGTGTGAGAGTTGGAAGGAATCGCAGGGATTGTTGGTGAAAAGGAACAAAAGGGAATTGGATGTATGGGTTAGGGAGGTAAGATCAAATAGAGATGAGATGAATCCAAGGGGAATGAAAAGCTTAAAAACACACAAAAAGAGGTGAGTGGGAGTTTTGTTAAGCTGGTGGCTTTAGAACGCCCTTATATGGTCGAGGGTCAAGAGTGTGTGTTTGGGAATTTTTGTGAATAGTTCTGTTTGCTCCAGTGCTCATTGTTAAAGTTGACTCTGTATGGATTTTTATTAGTCACAAAACCACCGGGGGGTCCCTTGAGACTTTGATTTGTAGTTTGGGTTACAGGTTTAAATCAGATACATCTATCAAATGAGAAAAAATATCTGCAAGAGGACAAAGTGCGTTATAAATTAAATGTATTATTAATATTATTAATTAAACTCTTCTCTTTTTTTACCTCAAAGAATTCTAGAGTCCTGTATTGAAGGGGAATTGATTCTGCTGTCTTCTACTTCTTCATCACCCCCTGAGCTCGTGGGGCTTTAAGCTGGTGGTGACTCACACCAGAGGTACTGAAATGTCATCAATGAGCTGCTCTTCCACTACAACACCTCCAACAACAGATTCTTTCAGCAATGAACATGGCAGAGGTTGATGGAATGTGAAGCCTACCTTTCTGTGTGGGCTGGGAGGTGGGCAGCACCCTGGCATGGGGTCCTCTCTGACTCCATCCTTCTTCTTGGCTGGGCTGTCCTTCTTTAGTGTCCGAACATAGGAGATTCTCCTCTTAATGTTCCTGTCCTGCTCTTCTGCTTCTGCCGACACCGGTTTGGTTCTAACTTTCTGGCCCCCGTTCTGACCAGACTGGGTGGGATGTCCTGATTCCAGGGCTGCAGGTGTTTTCTGCCGATCTGCATCCAGGTAGACGTGAAGGCAGACACACAGCGCGGTGAGCAGGATTACCAAACGCAACAGTAATCCCCAGGAGAATCTCTCTCTACCCATTTCCACCCCGTGTTCGTCGTCCTTCTATCTCGCATCAGTCCATCTCTTCAACCGCAAACAATCCGTTTGTCCTTTGCTTCTCTTGCCCATTCTTCTCTTCCGTTCGCTGAATAAAGTTGTGTTGAAACTTTTCTCTTCTCGTCTCCCATTCCCCCTCAGGTTCCAAAGTCCACCATGAGACGGATGGAAATGGACCACGAGCCGGCGAAAAGAACTCCACCACTCGTAAACTGACACACGTGTGATCCTGCGTCGGACCCTGGTGAGGGGATGCAGGCGGCCGAGTGGGTCAGGAGGTTCTGCAAGAAGTTCCAGAAGCAGGGAGTGAGCTGCCTCCTTGAAAACTTAGGGAACTCCTTCCTCACACTCTCAAGCCTTCGAAACAACCACGCCCCTTTTATTTGTTTTCTTTTTCTTCTATCAGACACTCGTCAAACACACGCACACACACACACACACACACGCGCACACAGACACTCACACAATAAAAATCGGTTTTCCTTCTCCTGGGTTGCCTCCCTGCGCCACAGAGTCTCGGGTTACTTTGTAACTCTAGATATGGGCAGGGTCCGGACTGCGGGTCCATGCACGCCCCTCAGAGTGTCTGCGAACACTTTGGCTCTGCTGGCCAACAGAACCTAATAAAATAACAGATACAGAGAACACGTGCAAAAATGTTCTTTTTTTGCTACTTAACAGTTAATTCTACAACTATTTCTGCTAATTCGCCTAAAAATAGATGTTTAACCTGTAGGCCAATACTCTCCTCGTTGTGTTCTCATTAGCATTTTCTTAATATTGCCTGTTCGAGGTTTATAATCCAGTAGATGATATAAACACAAACACAAAAATAGGTCCTTTCCCAGCAGCAGTCTGCATGAATGGCTGATATGTTTTTATGGTCTTAGATCCAAAGGTCACATTGGCCCCTACCTCGATTCCTTCAAAGTCATTTTCCATCGGTTACATAATGCATTTCTTTACCCGTCCAACACCTTTACCCATCTCCCTTTTCTGCTCTACATTCCCTCATCACCTCTTTTCTTGCATCTCATTCCCTGAATAGCCCTGCAGATATTTAACCAATCCTTTTACTCTCCCTCCGTGTCAGATCACCCCTCTATAAACTCTTATCTGTCTGTTTTTGAAACTTACCGGATGCATGTTGGAGTTTTGTTGTTAATCCATCGCTTTGGCAACTACCTGCATCATTTTATTGTGTTTGTCAGGGACATGCAGTCAGGGGAGGCTACGTTGAGGCAGAGCCTCACCTGTCATCATGAAGTAGATGACAGTCAAAAACAAATATAAAATAAAATAAGTATTAATATTTGTGTACTGTTATGTTCTATAAATGTAATTTATGTATTTCCTTTTCAAATGGAGAGGATAGGCATGAGGCGAGGCAGTTATGAGCTGAACATCATCTCAGATCATGCAGTACCTCACAAACTTGGTTAAACGCAAGCCTTTACTTTCTCACTGTTTGTCACAAATGTCATGTTTGTAAAAACTTTTATTATATGTCCTCATTTCCAATAGACTATGTAATGAATTTAATGTAGTTGTATAACATATTTAGTCTTGCTGATCCAACATAAAACCGTTATGAAGAAGCAGGAGGTGAGGGAGGCAGTACCCCTGCCTCACTGAAGGGGGCGTGCTTAGCCAACGGGTTTGTTATGAGACAAAATCAGAGAGTCAAGTTAACTAGTAGTACCTAGTCTTTTTTTAATGTTTTGTGTTGACTGCAAAACTGGAAAATGATATATCCAAGCCACCCTTGGAAAGTTTATTTATTATTCAAGTTATTCAAGTAGTATGAACCTATAGTTTATATCTTTTTTTAATCTTTTTTTTTTCTATATAATTTAAATAATTTGAAAACAAAAGATTTAAGAGGAGTAATGATAATTCTACAAAAAATATTGCATTCAACATTTTTTGGTGTAAATATGTCCCTTACCCGTGTGTGTGTGTGTGTGTGTGTGTGTGTGTGTGTATGTGTGTGCGTGTGTGTACTCTATCAGGTTCATTTATTTTTAAATCTGACTCTGAAAGTGTCAGTGCCTCACCTGCCACAAACCTCATCGCTCTGGTATGCATTACAAAACTGGTGGAGCCTTCAATGCAAAATAACATGAGCTTGAAAAAGCTTTGGAATTGATTGATTTACACATTAGTATATTTTAGTTTCGTTCTTAACTAAGTATAGTTTAGCTTAGTTTTGTCTTCTAATTGTATGTGAATGAAAACTGATGATGGAAGAATACTACCATTCTACTGCCATCTAGTGGTCAGTTATGAGCATTTCAGCTCCTCGTCGACCTTATGGAACTGATTACAGGCTGAATTATGTGTGTTAATGCCTGAAGTGATGGGTCAGACTACTAATCAACCGGTTGTGCTACTGGAGTTACTGGTGCGCCAAAGAACCATGTAGTTGAAATGAAGCAGAGCAGCGGTTCATTTTAAAATGTAACAAAGCTCTGTGTGCTTTAACATGTGATTGAATGTGAGTGTGTGTTCCCGTTTCTTCAGTGTGACATCGAACAGAGGAGACCATTTGGATCCTGCAAAAATGGACAAAATGTCTCTCAAAAAGGAAACTTTTTTTTCTTCTTTTGATGGCATTACACATATTTGGATAATTTGAGTCTAGCTGCTTTTTTTTCCCCTATCCCCTCTGCTGCCCCGGCCAAACTAAGCCCCAGAGGGCACAGTTCACATGAATGTGATCCATTGGTTCCTCCTCGTTTAGTAGTGCAGAGACATAAATCAAGGGTCAAAGAGAGGGCCTTTATTAACATGCTGCTGTTTGATTTTGAAGACAGCAGAGATTAATCAAATTGGAAGAAAAATGTTGACTTGGACATCACGAGGTTCAGGCTGACGTGGATTATGAAGTTCTCCTGTGAATAAGGACTGTTAGTAAGAAAAAAAGACTCCATGAAGACATGTGTGGAACCAGCATTCGCTCAAACGAGGACAGTGCATTATTGTGATTACATCCTTAAAAAGAAGAGGTGTGAGGTTTCCTGTTTAGAAAATAGGTTTTTCAGATTTCAGGTTTGGATAAAGAGAGCTTGTGGTGGGTTTTACTCTACGACCAGCAGGTCCTCTGGTCCACTGCTGTATTTAGTGGCTGCATATTTCACAACTGGCCAAGTACAACTAGATGGAGCCGGACTTATGCAGGTTAGTCTGCAGAGTCAATGGCCTCCTTTTCTGGCTGGAGAACACACAGACACCTCTGTTGAAGTCCAGTTTGGTGGGAAGCAGCCAGCAGGGGAATGTATTTGCTTTCTACTGGGGCCGAAATATGACCCGCACACACAAAATTATGTACACTCACGCTTACTGTCACCTCACTCTGATCAAAATAAAACATCACATTTACTTAACCTACTTATGTTAACCGTTCCCACTAAAATAGATTGAATAAATGGGGGGGGGGGGGAAGGACCGGAAATGTAATTATTACCAAATGCTTTTTAAACAAATGTCCCCAAAATGTCTTAACTAAGGGCCGTATCATGCAGTCGTGATGAATTTGATTAACAAAGCTCTGTTTTATTTGTTTTATTAATTAATTAATTAATTAATTAATTAATGTAATTAATTTACAAAACATAAATATGTGAACCCAAAAAAATTTACTATTACAATAATGCAATACATTTACCTTATTTTAATTGTCAAAGATGCAACTCTTTAGGTCTTTCCACATAAAAAAAGTAACCTAATAGAAACGATTAATTCATTTATTTCATTTCTAAGAATGCAGTTTGCAGCGGTGAAGTTATTGAGTGGAAGAATAAAAGCATCTGAGGCCGTCAAACCAGCCTGCTCACATTTCTTCCTTGCATTTGAAATCATTTTTACATCCAATTTTCCTAATCCTTTTATATTTCATTACGTGGACTGGGTCAAAACATAATATTGCTCCTTATTACAAAAATGTTTGAAGAAAAAGAAAAAAGAAATGTTTAAATTGGAATAAAGAAATAGAAATACATTTACTTGGCACATGTACATATATAAATAGTCACATGAATACAGATGTTTGCAAGTACATGTACGTTCATAAATCCATACAAAAAAAACCTTTTCAACTATATTAGTCTCCGCCCCCAACAGTCATATGTAAAAAAAAAAAAATCTAAAGTTAAACTTACAATTTCCCCTCCCCTAACAGATTTCATACCCACCCTCTTAACCCTGAATATTATACACACTAACCCTTCTACACACACACCACAAACAAAAACCATTCCCATATACACACTAAACACACACAAACACACACACACATACAAACATACATCAAAAAAGGAAAAAAAAAAAAAAAAAGGGCTCCTTTTGACTCGCTAACTTCTCCGCTGATATTTGATGTTTGACGTTTTCATCCTCTAAAGAACTTCATAAAATAAATTCCATAACTTTCTTGTTCTCCTTATTACTGTCGACCTCAAGGATAAGAAACTTGTATCCTGAGTGACATATGACAGAGTTTATCTGCTTCCTATCAATATGGTAAGGACGGGAACAGCAAACAAGAGCCTGTAGGTCAGTGTCAGCAGCGAAAGCGAGGTCAGCAGAATGAAAGTCCTCCAAAACAAGCGCCACTGATCATGAGGACACAGTCGGTAGCTATGACTGACATGGAGTAGTGGCTATCGTATGATCTATACAAGAAAATTACCAAAAAGAAACATATTCACAATGCCTGCTATAAATGAAGAAGACGAGAGCTCTGTTTCTGCTTTATCTATGCATGTTTGGGTGATATTGGGCATTCAAAAAAAAAAGAGACATTTTTGGTTAAACAATAAAAAAAACATGGTGACACATGTTCCACAAACCATTTCAATGCTATAACAAGTTCCTTGTGCACCTATTTACATTTCACCAGATCTGAAAAAACACGTTTTGAAGACTTTTATTTAAAAAATGTATCTATATATGGTCAAATCTAATCAGTCAAACCTTTATTGTGTTATCAGTTGCAGAAGAGCAAATAAGAAAAGACAAATCTGTGTAAAAAAAACTACTGTCAACAGCAAACGGTCACGCTGATATATTTTCAAATGAAGAAAAAAAAGAGGATGTGACATTACAGATCTCTGACCAGGGGCAGAATTTTTCATAATAATTTCAGAAATAACTTTTACATATACTGAGAATTGCATTTGGGTTCGTACAGATTAAAGTAGCCCAACCAAAATGGATTTATCATCAGTTAATGATCAGCAAATTATTTGCACAGTATGTTAATGATTACATATTTTACATAAACAGGAAATATTGAAAAGGAGACGTTTTGGAAAATGTCCAGCTTAAATGCTGTTTATGGACAACAGAGCTGCATGTATTTTCTTCTTCCACGCTTGTCTGGTGTTTGTGCTTATCTGCTCATTCTGTGTAACGATACTTCAAAACTCTCGACCTTGTTTACTTTAAAACGGTATATTGTATATACTTGCCACTAACCTTGGCTAGATTTAATTTATCAAGAGAAAATTTAATTCCACCAAGGCGCAAGGTTATTATCTGAACCTAGAATCCTAGGTTCAGATAATATTCCGGCAGATTCCTCAGTTAATGTCGGAGTTATTGCCAGCCTCTAAATCTACCGACAACTCCAACAAACTCTCTAAGTATCTCTCAAATACTTAAATGTAGCCGCTCTTCTATTTTGCCTTCCACTTCAGCGTCTCTGTTCAGCCCGCTGAGCCCCCAACTGCACCCCCAAGGTAACTTGAAGGGAATTAATAGAACTCTTGAAACTGAGCCCCAAGCTCCACCAAATCAATAAAAGATCAAACGAATCAAAGGATCAAAGGCAGAAACAGCCACATTGTGACATCACCACTCCAAACTGCTTATTATTATATTTCATTGTATTTAAAATGTTGCGAAACATGTAATGTCACCAAAATGTATTCACCTCTAAGAAATACCAAAACCTACCTCTGGATTAAATTTCATGCAAATCCACCCAGTAGTTTTTCCCGTAATGTCGCTCATAAACAAACAAACAAACAAAAAAACAAACAGACAAAAAGCCAAGCAAACAAGCAGACAAATGCAAAGGAGTGGGAACAAACCCCATTTGGAAGAGGTAGTAATAAAAGTGCTCACAATTTTTTGTAACAAAATGTAATTTCTGTACAACTAGAATCCTTTTTAATCAAGACATGGGTGGAATTTATCAGTTTATCTTTATGTTTATGTTTTGAACACAACATATGTTGTGTTTATGTATCAGACAAATACCATTCTCCGTTCTACCCACTCAAACCGCCTCCTCCTTCCCCGGACTAAGCTCAGCACCATGGGTGATCGGGCCTTCTGTTGTGCTGCCCCTCATCTGTGGAATGCCCTCCCTGACCATCTCAGGGCTCCACAGACGACTGACACATTTAAAAAAGGACTTAAAACTTTCCTTTTTAGCAGAACCTATAACTTTAATTAACATTGATGCTTTTATCTGCTTTTGCTTTGTAGCACTTTGAGATTTGATCCAAATGTAAAGTGCATTATAAATTAAATAGATTATTATTATTTATTATTATTAAATATAACTATATTTGCAATAAGACTGTCATGGTTTGCATAAGTATGATGCTTATAGCTTTGAATTGAGCAAATTGGAAGAAAATCATGCAGAGGGGGTCTGAGGGGGTTTGTGTGGGTGAAGGGGATGGTGATGGCGTTAAATTGGGAAAATAATGCTTTTTTAATGCTTTTCTATTATGTCCTTTTCACCAGTTTATAGGTTTTGACATTCTGGTAGAGTAGATTGATAGGATGGATACTGGACCTAAATACCACATGAATAATATGAGTATGTACAGAAACGTGTTTCTTTGCGCTCTTAAATGACACAAGTTAACATCAGTTCAACAAGATCGTTCCCCTCGGATACATATCAGAGGGGAACGATCTGTAGTACCAGATCACTATAAAGGACTTGTGGACATGTGGGAGGTGAATCACCTTCAGATTAACACCAGCCAGGTCACAGGACACACTGGTGAACATCCGGGGTTTGGACATTGAGCAGGTGAACTCATACAAATACCTGAGTGTTCACCCCAACAATAAACTGGACTGGTTGGACGACACAGATGTCCTGTCCGAGAAGGACCAAGGTCGTGTCCACCTGCTGAGGAGGCTGAGGTCCTTCAGACTGTGCAGGACTCCGTTAAAGACCTTCTATGACACTGTGGTAGCATCTGAAACCCTCTACTCTGTGGTCTGCTGGGGTGGAGGAAGTACAGAGAGGGACAGGAAGAGACTCAACAGGCTGGTAAGGAGGTCCAGCTCTGTCCTGGACTGTCCCCTACACCAGTGGTTCTATACCTTTTTGAGTCTCGACCCCCAAGATAACTTTCGTTGGGGTTCGAGACCCCCTGCCACCACCGCGCGCTCGCCCGCGCCCCCGCTCTCCCTTCCCTCCTCCATCCCAGTGTGGATGGACACAGTGCTGTCTGCTGGGTGCTGAAAGCAAAAGCGGAGCAGATAGACTGAAATTCACATTGATTTCTTATTCTTCTCCCTTTAATGGTTGTAAAAAAAACTCTGGCTCTAATTTCACACTCCTCTGATTGGAGAAATCAAAAGATAGCGGAAAAACAACACCTAAGTGAAGCGATAGTCAACAAGTGCGAGAGAGAGAATAAAAGAGAACTGCTGCAGCTTTGCCTCTGTGGACGAGCTTCCATTCAAGATTTCTAGCGATATTTCTGAATGATATGATGAATAAATGTTCATACTTCTCAATAGTTATTTGTTTTTTCATGACATTTTCTTTAATTTGGCTTAACAGCGTTGTGTATCCTTTTCTGACACTGGACAGCTCCAATATCTGCCGGTACCGGCCCCGGTGCCTTGCGCCCTCAGGTCGTGGTGCGGCTGTCAGGCCTTCAAGTGACTCACCTTGAGACAGTTCCTGCTGACCCAAGTATTGAGCTGGAACACTGTTTCTGTGAAGCCATCGCTCGATTCTTCAGCCATACGACAGCTAGCAAACCCGCTGCAGCTGCGGGCTAAAGCATCATCAGCGCCAAAACCCGAGTCTGTTTCTTTTTACTGGGTTAGGGTTAGGGTGTATCTGATAACCATCAACTGACTACACACTGTGTGTGTTCCTTTAATAGCCCTACTGTACATCTCTAACTGGACTATCTTAATTTATTCTATATATGCCATTGGAGATCGGACTCCTTTTTCTTTATATTTGCTTTCACTTTATTGTATTTTAACTTACATGTGTAGTTTTTATTTAGAATACCTGTGTGCTGGAGCGGCAGCAGCTACTTAATTATCCCTTCTGGGAATTAATAACGTTTTTTTGTTCTGTTGTATTCTATTCTATAAAGTAATGAATCACTTCAGTGTTCTTTAAGTAAATGTCAAAACTTGTCCCAAAGACCTGAACAAACAAGCAGAAGTGGAGCAGATACTGGGTTGGTGTTATGGAAGAAGCAAACACTCATAGTTTGTAGTTGTAGTCCTGCTCAATCCAGCCAAGGCGAGGAGAGTTGAGTCAATACAGACACGGCTACTGCACACGGTGCTGGGAAAAATAATCTAACCCCTTTGAACGGTGTTGGAGTGTGTGCTATCTGCCCCCCCATCCCAATCTTCATAGCGGTGAAACATGATTTCTATTTTCTTGAATCATTTCTAATTATTTTGGCAAAGTCTTTTAAAAGGGCCATATCCCACAATGATGAGAAACATGGCAGCAGACTATCAAATACTGAGCTTTGTGGAATGTTGTTGTTTTATTCTACTGTATTATCAGGTTCTTATATACAGTATACAAAAAAGATTCTGGGCATTTTACCCTTCCCTGAGTAGAAGTATGAAGCAAACAGGGTCAAGGACCCTTCAGCATGTAAGCTGGCCCCCCAGGACATGTGGACATCCTCGCTCAACATGTTTAGGTCAAGAGTTGATCAAAGAAGACTTCGACTCTCAGGACAAAAGCTGGGAAAAGGTTGTTGTCGGTTAGTTGGAAACATCCTGATTTACTTCAGATTTCTCAGTGGATTCCACTGTTAGTAGAATCCACTCAATCGGACCGACAAATGCATTCCTACCTGGTCCCGCCCTAGATTTTAATCAGATTATATTCAAAAAATACATCTGGCCAATAACAAGCAGTGAGACAGACAGACAGACAGAAAACAAACAGGTTGACTAGCAAATTGATAAACAAAAACAGGCAGACAGGAATAATAAATAGACTGACAGAAAGGCAAACAGAGACAGAAAAACAATAAAACCAAAAAGACAGACTGAAAAAAAATCAGATAAATAAATACACAGACAGAAAGAAAGTCAAACAGACAAAACTTACAGACAGAAAAAAACAGAACAACAGAAAATGAAATAGACAAAAAAGATAGAAATATAGATTAAAACAGGCAGGCCGAGAGACAGACAGCCAGACAAAAGCAGACCAGACGGAGAGACAGACAGTCGGATAATCAAACATAGAGACAAAGAAGCACACACAGAAAGATACATAGAAAAGCCAATAGATATGTCACATAAATCCTGTTAACTCTCCATGCTGGGGTCAATAAATGCTTTGGCACCAGACTGATTGGTACATTCAGATCTACAAATCTGCCCTTTTATTTTACAGTGCAGTAATCCAGTCTGTTCTCTGCACATCCATCTCTGTTTGGTTTGGATCTGCTACCAAACAGGACAGAAACAGCCTATAACGGACAATTAGATCTGCAGAAAAAATCATCGGATCCAACCTGCCCTCCATACAGGACCTATCCTCCTCCAGACTCAGGAAAAGGGCGGGAAAGATCTCTGCAGACCCGTCACACCCCGGACAAACCTGTTTCAACTTCTCCCCTCTGGCAGGCGCTACAGAACACTGTTCGCCAAAACTACCAGACACAAGAACAGTTTCTACCCACAGGTCATCAACCTGACCAACAATCCAACCAGTGTCAGTGTTGTACAATAACCTGGATCACCTCATTCTACAATAACTACCTCCAACTCTCATTACTCTGACATCTTTGCCCTGTCATATATATTTATATATACATATTAATACATATATATTTAAATGTAAATAGCCTGTACACAAGAACATCTCCATTTCTTTATAGCTTGTATATTTGTTTATTGCCTTGTCCATTTAATTTAAAATTATTTATATGATTATATTATTTATATTCGTACTGAGAGAGCTCAAGAGTCAAACTCCTAGTATGCATATACACGGCCAATAAAACTGATTCTGATTCTGATTCTGATTCTGATGTGGCACAAGCACTGAGGTGGTTTCATGTGTATATGACGAGATATATATATATGAAAATAACATTTTTCTCTGATGCTCCAGACATCATGGTTTCCTGTCTGCTAATTGATCCGTTTAAGTGGACCCCCCCTCCCCTCCTCTCCTCCTCCCCTCACCCTCACCCCCTGCCCCTCCTCTTCCTCCTACCTTCACCCCATGCCCCTCCTCCTCCTACCTTCACCCCCTAAGCCTCCTGAGAGTTTATTCTGTCATCGGGAGAGTGGAAGTGACAGACACACCGGGGACACCGACGCTCTGACTCACCGGGGATCATGACTGTAGAGAGATTATTCGATGAGATCGGGCATTTCAAACGGTAACACGTGCACGCGCATTCCTCTCCAGACTCACCGTATTTTTTTTGTTACTTTTGAATGTTTGTTTTATTATTATTATTTTATTAGTGTTGCTACTTTCAGCAGTTTAACTTTTTTTTTTTTTTTTTCACCTCATAAAGCCGAATAAGAAACAGAATTAATATTAAAGTGTGGAATTTTTGGTAACTTTTTCCTTTTTTTTTAAATCAATAGTCATTGTTTGCAATGTGTCAGTCCTCCAGCGAAGGAACTTTGCTTAAATCGAGCTATTTATTTTTAATTATTTCACTTGTTATTAGAATACTTCACTCTCTAAACTAGTGCTGACTTTATCTCCGTGATTTATGTTTTCTCACAACGTGTAAGTTAAATTAATATGATTGGTACACTCTTAAAAAAATATTGTTTTTCTGCACTTTTTTTGAGGTTTTGAGGCCAATCAAAAATTAAACTTAGTATTTAGATTTAATTGCGTCTTTTCTGGTCAACTAAATAGCACTATAAATCGTATTTATTCCAACATTTCTGCTGCATGATGGCTGCTGACTGAGACCAAAAGGAGATCACACGTCATACCAATGGCAACGTTTCTGCACTGGTTGTATGGATTTAAAACATTACTTTAATTTATAAGGCAAAGCATGGCATGCACAGGACTGTATCTCAGAAATCGGATGGATTAGGAGGGTCCTTCAGCTCATCTGGTTCCTCTCTTCAGGCGGTTCTTTCAGAGCAGAACCTCAAACCAACCTATTCGTTCTGGCCTTTATGTAATGTCTCAGAAATGGACTGTGTCCTTCTAGTATTTATACTTATTTATTCACAACATTTCACTCTTTGTCATCATTTTTTATTCTGCTTTAAATTACTGTCATCTATTTATATTCTATTTTATATTCTATTCTATATTTTCCTATCGTATATTTTCTTAACTACATATCTTATATTGATGTTTCGGTCTCTAAACTAGGTACATTAGTCTCTATAGTGATTGATTGATTGAATGAACGGCTTTAAAGTTGGTTTGTCAAGTCCGGGTTTCTTTTAAATATGACGCTGTGTGTGATGTTTGTTTCCTGACTCTGACATATGTATACAAACGCAGCCTCGGCATGAAGGACAACTGCAGTTATGAATTACATAAGTGACTGAATAGATTGTTTCCAAGTCTCTTATCTCCTCCTCAGCTCTGCATCAACAGTGGGTTTTGATGCTCTTTCTTCCTCTCCAGATTTCAGGCATGTCTCTACTTTGCAGTGGTCTTCCAGTCTGTAGCTTGTGGGATCCACTACCTGGCCTCAGTCTTCCTAGTGGAGACACCAAACTTTGTGTGCAGCGTGCCCAGCAACATTACCGATGTCCTGTACGGTAACCTAACGGCATCCAGTCTGGAGGAAATCCTGCCTCTCTTCATGCCAGAGACGGGTCCGTTGGTGGTGAGGACTGCTGGAGGAGAGCAGTGGGAGCTCAGCCGCTGCCGCAGCAGCCTGCGCATCAACCCAGCAGCTTTCACGTACGACTTTGATGGCAACAAAACCGTAAGAGCCTGTGATGGGAACTTTGTGTATGACCACAGTGAAGTTCATCAGAGCATAGTGACGGACTGGAACTTGGTGTGCGAGAGGCAGTGGCTGGCCAAGCTGTGCCAGCCGACCTTCATGCTGGGGGTGCTGATTGGTGCGGTGTTGTTCGGGGACCTCGCTGACAGGTAAGCAGGATGTCGGAGGAGGAAGGGGGTACCTTCAGGAGTTCAGGTAGAAGTAAACCAGACTGTGTTCCTTTAAACATGCAGTTGCAGTTTAATTTAAAAGCAATGCATTTTATCCTTCAATAATTAATACCATAATGTCTCAAACGCTCAGTGGTTGAAGTGGCATCACTGGAATAAGTGTAATAGTCACGTCGTTGTCACGGAGATGAGGGCAAGAGGCGGATAAGAGAGGCGGTCAGGCCGGAAGAGTGGATGGATGACACGTCTGGGGAGGATGATGATAGGATTAAGGTTTGAGAGACAGATTCAATAAAGAAAGAGAATGATGTTTGGATATGATTCAATTTAACTAAGAAAATGTTTTTCCCCCAGTTATTGATTTAACAACTTGTTATCTCATTATTTCAGATAAACGGATCGCTGTTTTTCTGAATTAACTTGATAATATGTAACGTGTCGTTTCGTAAGTGAGTTCAATACGCTTCCTAAGAGACGAGAGTCGCTGGAAAACAGTGGGTGTTGGGTGTTGGGGTCCCATGTTGACTGGATCAGGTGACCCGGTTCAAAAGGAAGCTAATGGTGAAGATGTCATTCATTCTTTACTGACTGAGTTCGATTACGTCAGAGTTGAAGGTCACTTCTTCCTATCTTCTTAAATGGGTAGGATCCATTAGGATCCATCCATAGGAAGTGTATGGAGTTAAGGCATAGGAGGAGTATTAAGTATAAGATATTCTTTCTCCAGCCAACAAACAAACAGCTATGCCTTTTGTCCTTGGTGTTAGCCAACAGATAACGCTTTGGTGATTTCATGGGCCGGGTTCTGTGCATTTCTTAGTCTCCATGGTTCACGATGTTTGTCTTATCAGTGCGTGTGTGTGTGTTAAATGTTGTGGAGCATTCGTTTTATGTTCAAATGCTGAGTTTTGCTGAGAATGCTGACAACGAGCGACAAAGGTTGATAAAAACGCAGGTAAGAGTTTACGACTAAACACTTTGTGTGCTTTATTCACCGTAACGCCCAAACGGTAATGTCGGTCTAATGATGCCTGATTATACTCTACTGTTAGAACATAATGCCAACAATTAAAATACGCTTTACTGTCATTCACCTTCACTCTCTCTCTGTACCTGCATTGTCGTCTCTTACAACTCCAGAGCTGGTCGCGTGAAGATTATGATGTTTACAAGCCTCTGTCAGTTTGGGCTTGGGGTGTCCGTCGCTCTATCTGGAAACTACTATTTCTTTGTGGTGCTCCGCTTCTTCCTCGCCATGGTGAGTTCATTGTGTGGTCGGTATTTGGATGTTATTGCATGTCATGCTTGGGAAAAGACCAATGAATAGGTGGGTCGGCGAGAGCGTTTCAAACGGAGAAAAGGTAATTGGCTCGCTGAGTGTCACAGCTGATGGACTCAAATTTGTTCCTGAGAGATCTTACTTAACCAATTCATAATATCTTTGTTGATTAATAATTTATCAGCTTGGGAAAAAGGGATGTTCTTCACTGTCACATATGTTTCTTAAGGTTTTTGTACACTGTGATTAGTTGCTTTAAATTTCTATCAATCGATTTCCTTCCGCTTATCCGGAGAATTGTCATGGTGGCAGCCGGCTAAGAAGGACTTTCTAAACGTCCTTCTCCCCAGCAACACTCTTCAGCTTCTCCTGTGGGATCCTGAGGCGTTCCCAGACCAGATGAGACATATGTTATTTCTCCAGCGAGTTCCGGGTCTACCCTGGGTACTCCTCGGATCCCTTGACCTCCTCATGACGTGAAGCAGCAGCGGCTCCTTCAAAAAAAAAAAATTTATCATCAACAATGAAGAAACAAACAAACATCTCTTAGTAAATTTCCCATGCCCTCTATGCATCATACACACACACACACACACATGCGCACACACATACACAAAAACACACACACACACACAAACGCACACACATGTAACAGTTAAGTTACTTGTTGTGCTTCCTTCACACTATCACAGTATTCACTCAAAAAAATAACCAAATGTTGTAAAAAAGAAAAAATGAGAAAGAAAAAGTAAAATGAGAACGAGATAAGAAATAACCAATAATTGGACGTACCATGACTGTGATCGCCAAAGCTGCTCACAATCAAGAACAATCTAAGTAAATATGTGTAATATTTTTATGCAAGTGAATGTAAGATTTCTGTGATTTCTGTACTTCACGTCTGACATCGGAGCTGAAGCCATGCTGTTGTCAAGCAGCGAAATCCCTGCAATGTAAACAAAGGATTAGAAAAATAAATAAAGTAACTAAAGGTCACTTTAACAGATCATCTTTCAAAAGGAGGGAATGAAAGTGAGAAACAGTAGCAGAGCAGGTGAAGTTAACAGTTTCTAGTAGGTGTATGGATGTTCATGTCTATGAAAATGTCTGCGTTTGAGTAACACACAATAAAAGAACTTAGGAAACGTGTGTAGAGGGCGGAGTGAAAGGGTCGTTGATTACTAGAAATGATTACTAGCTGACATGGTATTGAGAGTCTGGAGAGCCTGTGCACCGTTTCGGCCCGCTCCGTCCCCCTACCATCCCCCAGCCCTTCTCAGATACAGCTGTTGTTTTTCACGTAGAATCATATTCCCACACAGCCGCCTCAGACATGGTGCAGGTTCTGTTCCACACGGGGCTTTTGAAGCCTCATTATTGCGTCATGGATCACCTAATACTAGGTGTTTCCTGTTAAATTAAGGCGATGTAAACATGAAATGGTCATTTTTATTAATAAAACCGTAGGAATAGCAAACAATGATACTGGAAAAAAAAGCAACGTTTGTCAGAACTCATTATATTATATAATATTATACTTTACTTTAGTAGCTCATTTTTACTTCATTGTCATTTTCAGATTTTATAACCCCATAGACCTTAGTACGAAGAAACACTGGATTGATTTCAGGAAACATTTGTCGTATCTTTCTGTCACTATCGGGGTCTTCATCCCCTAAAGTTTTCGGGCTATAATTTCTCAAGCATTCCTCCGATTTAGTCCAAATTTGGTGCCAATCCACTCGATGGGATCTGTCTTGTGTACATCGTTTTTTGTTCTAATAGTTCATTTGTTATTCACTAGGGAGGAACTTATTTACAAAAACACAATTTTTTCACCATAACTTCTTAAATGTCGGCCCATTTAGTCCAAATTGGATGCAAATGAATCAAATCGAGGAAATCTATAATGTGTATCATACTTTTCTTTAATGGTTCATATTTAAGTAAATTTGTGGAGCTTCTTTTTTCTTTAAAAAAAAAAAAATATTGTACATAATTCAATCCCCTCTTAAATCAGGGGGATTGCTTGTACAATGCAGGGGATTAGGGACTTCTTGAAGATATAACCTAGAGGCCTAGTGTTTCACTGTCACCCTTCTCCTCCTCCCATCCTTTGGCAGGTCTCTAGTGGATACCTCGTGGTCGTGTTTGTCTATGTAACAGAGTTCACAGGCATCAGAGTGCGCACGTGGACCTCTATGCACGTGCACGCTGCCTTCGCCGTTGGCGTCATGGTGGTGGCTCTGACTGGCTACCTGGTGCGGGTTTGGTGGATCTACCAGATCATCCTCTCGTTATGCACTTCGCCCTTCCTGCTCTTCTGCTGGAAGTTCCCCGAGACGCCCTTTTACTTGATGGCCAAGGGCCGCTACAAGGAAGCACAGAGCCTGGTGGACACGATGGCTCGCTTCAACGGCCTTAACTACAGCCTGAAGGTGGAGGAGCTCCTGGAGCCAGCGGAGGGACCGAGTGGCAAAATCCTCCCGGGAGACGAGGCAGGGGAGCAGCCGTCGAAACCTGAAGAGAAGCTTACCATCCTGGATCTGTTTAGAAGCTGGAGGATGGCCAAACGCACATGCACCGTCTGGGCCATCTGGTTCATTGGCAGCCTGGGCTACTACGTGTTCTCCTTGGGCTCGGTCAACCTCGGAGGAAACCAGTACATCAACCTCTTCCTCGTTGGTAGGTGATAAGCTGATGGATTGTACATGAAATAGGAGTTCATTAATCTCATGGTGCCTTTCCTTAAATATGCTTATTACTAAATAATTATGACATCATAGAGGAATTCCCACAAATTTTGATGAGAAAGAACGGCGCCGGGTTTTAAAGTGAAAGCTGACAGGTGGGCTTACCTACAGCAGCAAACATCGGCATGTTGAGTCTCTCACTCTTACAGTGACTGGAGATGGTTACTCGGTTGCTTCTTTAGCCAACAAGGGGTCATTTTATAAGCCCCCCCCCCATTAGCAGGTAGCCAAAAGGGAGAAAAGAAGTACTAATAAAACTTGTTAAGGGCCTGCTGCAAAATGTGGGTTTATAGATCTTTTAGGTTGCTGTTGATAGCTGGGCAAAAAACTACTTTGCAATTTATATTGATAGTGTGTTTGTGTGTTTGAGAGTGTGTGTGTCTGTGTGTGTGTGTAGGGACGCTGGTGTGCAATCTAAGGACACATCCTCCCTGTAAACAAGTAGGCTTCTCCAGACCTGCTGGCCAAGTTTAGCCAGGTTCTATTTTAAGCTTTGGTCTGTTTACAAGGATGCTACAGAACACTCTTCTGGACCTTTGCTCCTCTAATGCTGAGTGTTGTTGAGAGTGGAAAACATTATGGCAGCCGTAAGACATTTTCTGTTATCCAGCTCTGCTTCCTCACTTATCTATTTTTTTATAAAGGAAGCTGGTCAACTTAAGCCCTGGCATCATCAAGAAGAACCTCAGTCCTCCATCTACTTTCTTGATAGTTGCCTGTGTTTTTCATCTGGTCCAGAAAATGAGAAGCGTACTGAAACCATGTTTGTGATGCCATTCTTTAATGTTAAGGTTTTCAAAGACAGATTTCCCATTTAAATATGATCAGTTTCACAGAGCATGTCCAATGTGTCCATTAGGTTTATTGTGCTTTCTTTAATATCCAGCAGAAACGTTCATAAGTCAGGAAACACGTGGGTATTCGGGTTTGTAAAGTTTGTAAAGCAGCACATGCTGATTTTAAATACAACTTTTTGCCACATGTAGCGCCAAACAACGTTTACAAAGCAGATTCAAATGCATTATTTATGAACTTAGTCATACTTACCTCCATAGGAAATATGCTGAATAATTGTCTAATTATCAAAAAAAATTACTTATGTCCAAATATTAAATGTCAATCTTAATGTCCAACCGAAATGTTTAGAATGAAACTAAAATTTTAGCCAAAATGCAATTAAACACTTTGGTAAATGGAAGAACCAAAATAAAATATCGGTGAACCAAAAACAAACCCGACTTCTATCTGTCCCATTTTGAATCAAGGCGTTTTCTGAGCTGGTTCTGGGCCAGTGACTAACTTGGAGCCGATTCTTAGCATTGCCAAGGCAGAATAAAGGACCCTGCCTCCTTAAAACCGGTGTTTAACCGCAGCCCAAAGCTGCTTTAACATATACATTCATATTTAATATTTACATGTAGATTTATATGTTACATTTAGATTTTATGTTTAATATTTAGATATTTTATTTAACAAATATTTCCTAGGAATGTAAATATGAGACTAAGTTCATAAATATTACTGTAAAAGTGATTTAAAAAATTTAGATTTAGGTTTTTGGAATGTTGTTTAGAGCTGAATGTTGTAAAAAGTAGCTGTTAAATCAGCATGTGCTGCTTTACAAACTGTGTCCCATACTCTGCTGTGTGAAGACAAGAGTCTCTCGTAGATTCCTGATAACCCTTTTGACCACAAGATGCTGCTATTGGTTGTTTCCAGGCTTGGTGGAACTCCCATCCTACCTGGTTGGCTGTTTTGCAATGGACCGGATCGGTAGGAAGAAGACCTGTGCCCCAGCTCTGCTGCTGGCCGGCGTTACTTGTATGCTCATCATTGTGGTACCAGCTGTACGTATTCAGAGTATCCACACGAGACACAGCAGCCGTATGAGTCGTGTATAAGTCTGCACCATAATGTCTTTAATTGACTGGGACAACTATCTTTTCCCCTGATATATCGCACACACACAGGCTTTTCTCAGTGTGTGTGTTATATCAGTGTGTTTGTTTTCAGCTCCGGCCCTAATAAGCATTTTTTTTAATGAAATGAGCTGATAGATAATGTGAAAGTAAATCTGATCACTGACAGTTGAAACTGTTGTGGACAACAACATGTATCTGAAAAATAAGCACATGGAGACAGAGGTGAAAGCATTTTCATCAATCGAGCCTCAATCTGTCTCCTTGATTGACTCTGAGTTTGTGCCTCTGCAGGATGATTCGACTCGATGAAGTTAATAATAATAATAATAATAATACATTTAATTTATAATGCACTTTACATTTGGATCAAATCTCAAAGTGCTAAACTTCAAAAAGTTCCCTCCACACACAGACTGTAGACCATAACAATTACACAGCGCATAGAAGTGCTTGAATGACTCATGACTAACATGAATGTATACTTAGTGGCATACAATAGTTCTTCAGAATTATGGGATGGATAGCGAGGCAACTACAAAATCAAAAAACATGCATGTGATGAAGTGTAACACAAAGACGACCGTTTGTGCTTTTTGTTCAAATCACTCGTAACACGCTGGAAAACTGAACTTTTGTCCGTTTGTACTTCCCTACGTGGGTTTGTCCTGCATGTGTGTCCAACATGTGTGTGTCCAATATGTGTGTGTCCAAAATGTGTGTGTGTCCTACATGTGTGTGTCCAACATGTGTGTGTCCTATATGTGTGTGTCCAAAATGTGTGTGTCCTACATGTGTGTGTCCTACATGTGTGTGTCCAACATTTGTGTGACCAACATGTGTGTGTGTCCTACATGTGTGTGTCCTATATGTGTGTGTCCTACATGTGTGTGTCCTATATCTGCGTGTCCTAAATGTGTGTGTTTTACATGAATGTGTCCTATATGCGTGTGTCCTACATGTTTGTGTCTCAAGTGCTTCCTAACTGTATTTGTCTTACGTGTGTGTCCTACATGTTTGTTTCCTACATGTGTGTGTCCTACGTGTGTTTGTAGCCTACATGCGTGTGTGTCCTACGTGTTTCTGTCCTATATGTGTGTGTATCCTACGTGTGTGTGTCCTACATGTGTGTGTCCTACGTGTGTTTGTAGCCTACATGCGTGTGTGTCCTACATGTTTCTGTCCTATATGTGTGTGTATCCTACGTGTGTGTGTTCTACATGTGTGTGTCCTACGTGTGTTTGTGGCCTACATGCGTGTGTGTCCTACGTGTTTCTGTCCTATATGTGTGTGTATCCTACGTGTGTGTGTTCTACATGTGTGGGTCCTACGTGTGTTTGTGGCCTACATGCGTGTGTGTCCTACGTGTTTCTGTCCTATATGTGTGTGTATCCTACGTGTGTGTGTCCTACGTGTGTTTTTGGCCTACATGCGTGTGTGTCCTACGTGTTTCTGTCCTATATGTGTGTGTATCCTACGTGTTTCTGTCCTATATGTGCGTGTATCCTACGTGTGTGTGTCCTACGTGTGTTTTTGGCCTACATGCGTGTGTGTCCTACGTGTTTCTGTCCTATATGTGTGAGTATATCCTACGTGTGTGTGTCCTACATGTGTGTGTCCTACGTGTGTTTGTGGCCTACATGCGTGTGTCGTACGTGTTTCTGTCCTGTATATGTGTGTGTCCTACATGTGTGTGTCCTACATGTGTGTGTGTGTCCTACATGTGTGTGTCTTACATGTGTGTGTGTCCTACATGTGTTTGTCTTACATGTGTGTGTGTCCTACATGTGTGTGTCCTACATGTGCTTGTCTTACATGTGTTTGTCTTACATGTGTGTGTATCCTACGTGTGTGTGTCCTACATGAGTTTGTGTCCTACATGTGTGTGTGTCCTACATGTGTGTGTCCTACATGTGTGTGTGTCCTACATGTGTGTGTGTCCTACATGTGCTTGTCTTACATGTGTGTTTCCTACATGTGTGTGTCTAACGTGTATATTTGGTGTGTAACAGATATGCAGGGCCTGGTTTGACCTTTGGTATTCAAACACATGAATTACATTCAAGCAGACATAAAATCTGCCATTAAAAATGTCCTGATAGTGATACAAAAAATCAGTATAGTATAAACATGTTTATGGAGATTAGTAGTCTTCTTTATACTCAGACTCACACACATGTTCAAATGTGTAAAAATAAAGGATACTCTCTGAGTCTGTCCCTTATAGGCTTCAGTTAGGGTTAGGGTAAAGCAAAGATAAAGTATTTTTGTGTACAATAAAATTAGTTGTAAAATAACTCAGATGCCCTCGACACAAAATGATGCAAAAATAGAATATAGTCCATTTTTTGCAATATGACACCTTTGGTTAGCCTGGGAAAAGTTTTTTTTTGACGGTCCAACTGCTGACCTCTTGACCCCTTCCACCTGTTTTCCACAGGACATTGAGCTGCTGGCCATCATTCTCAGCATGACAGGGAAGTTTGCCATCGCCATCGCCTTTGGTCTGATCTACCTTTACACCTGTGAGCTTTACCCAACAACCATCAGGTCAGAGCAGAGATCATCAAAACACACTCAGCTTCCAGAAACATTTAGATTCCAGTCTAGATGAGCAATTACACAAGTTGTTTGAAAACTACTTGAATACTTCAGGAAGTTCATCCCATACACATTCCAGACACACATTCCAATCTCCAATTGATCGTTGTTTATGTTGATTTTTGAATGAATATAAACATTATGCCCATTGATTTGAGTTATGCCGATTGTGTCCCTACGTAACTGAAAACCCTCCTTCAGGTCTCTGGCGGTGGGAAGCGGCAGCATGATGTGTCGTGTTGGCAGCGTGGTGGCCCCATTCTGTGTGTACCTGACCGAAGTCTGGGTTTACCTACCTCAGGTAAACATGCACTCTTTTGTTTGGTTCTGTTAGTTCAATTATTTATTATTTATTAACCCGTTACCATCTTGTCTGTCCTTTCACCTTTGCACTAGAGGTGCACCAATTACAATTTTCTTGGCGGATTACTATTTTTTCTTAATCAATGTTTTAAAACCATAAATGCATACATGCATACATACATATATACATATATACATACATATATACATACATGCATGCATACATACATACATACATACATACATACATACATACATACATACAATAAATCCTTCTGCTCACTTACAAAGACCTTAACGGTCAGGCACCAACGTATCTGAAGGAGCTCATAGTTCCATATTGTCCAACCAGAACTCTGCGCTCCCAGCATGCAGTGTTACTTGTAGTCCCTAGAGTCT